>JAOTRH010186197.1:0-11801 GCA_034768845.1 Heliamphora exappendiculata | reverse complement strand
CATGTGGTTACCGTTCATGACTGGGCATATATATATATATATATATATATATATATATATATGTTTGTAAATATTTGACTAGTTTTTTTACTTAATTATCAATTATTTAATGCATAATTTTTGTTCGAACTTAAAATTGACGGTATAATAGATAATATTTTAAACACTACAAATACACAGTTTTATATATATATATATACTTGAAGGAGCGAATTGGAGAAACAAAGAGCTGGGGAAATGGCGCCGGACAATTGGTGGATTGTGTTGGTGACGACAATCTTCTTTTCCGCCCTATTTCTTCTGTACAGGAGAAGTAAATCCTGTAGAGTTAGAATTAGATCATGGAGCTACCCCGGAACCAGAAGCACACTCCCTCTCGGCACTCTCGGCTGGCCTTTTCTCGGCGAAACACTCGACTTCATCTCCTGCGCCTACTCCGACCGCCCCGAGATCTTCATGGACAAACGCTGTCGCATGTAAGTCTTCCGATCGTTATTAGCTATGCACAAATGTCCAAGTCACTTGAAGTCTCATAAGTAATGTACTCTAATGGCGTAGATTAATTTCATTGTAATTTTTATTCTATATCATTGTGAAACTTTGCAATAACCGTACGTCTATTCATTGGCTGAAACCACTTAAATTTTGTACTTGGGCTCTTCTTCTTGGAATTACATACTTTCAAGACTTTTCTTCCTTCCAAATAGGTCCAATAATAATTGGAATGAAACTCAACTTGTGGGTCACTTTAGAAAGATAGTTCATGTAAAAACTAAAATAGATCAAATATTGATAAATATATTAACAAATAATATTTTATGTTACAAAGTGGATGACTTTGTTAATTATAAAATGAACTTTTTAAGTATAAACGGTTCATTGTGTAAAAATAAAGTGTTTTTTTTATATATTTATCAATATTCCGTGAAATTAAAATTTTAAACAGTTTAAATCATCCATGTGTGTCCATTTGAACCCACAAAATAGAATTCTTGACGAACTTTGAGAGATAAGTGATCTTAAGAGGGTGTGATCCCCTTGTTCTTTTGTTTTGCTTTTTTTTTTTTTCTATTTTCATCTCTCATAAACCCAGCCCATTCGTAAATCCTGCCTTGAATTTGCTATAACCCTAATCAGAAATAGAATCAAAACCCAGATGGAAGATGAGAATATTGGTTAATTAACAAATCTTTTCTTTTGATGAGCTAATTTGAGCTTATTAATTTGGATTTTGATTGATTAATGGGTTTAGGTACGGGAAGGTGTTCAAGTCGCATTTGTTTGGGAGTCCGACGATCGTGTCGACGGACGCGGAAGTGAGCAGAATAGTGTTGCAAAGCGACGCGAGGGCGTTCGTGGCGTCGTACCCGAAATCCCTGACGGAGCTGATGGGGAAGTCCTCGATTCTGCTCATCAATGGGAGCTTGCAGAGGAGGATTCATGGACTCGTCGGAGCCTTCTTCAAATCTCCACACCTCAAAGCTCAGATCACCCAAGACATGCACAACTATGTTCGACTATCCATGGGGAATTGGAGGGAGGATCGCCCCATTTACATCCAAGATCAAGCCAAAAATGTCAGCACTCTCCCCTCTCTCACCCTCTCTCATTTAAGTTAAAAGTTTCAAATTAAATTACACAAATTTCAATTACAGAACCAATCACATATTATTGAATCTTACCGATAAGAATGTGTTATTTTTATTTTTATGAACAAATCAACTCTTTGTTGATAAAAATCTGTGGCCGGTAATTAATTTTATGTTTTAAATATGTGCGTGTAATTGAACTGTTGTTATAATCGACAAAATTATTTACTTAATTGGAATGAAAAAATAAAAAATTAATTATTTACCTATTTAATCAATTTTAAGAAAGCTGACTTCCAAACTAATTTATTAAACAACATGCTTTGAAACTTTTTTAGTTAAAAAAGTAAAATAAAAATTAACTTTTAAATCATTTATTTCATTGGATGATTTTAGAAAGAATAGGAGGATCCCAAAAAAAATTTATTATTATTTTTTTTGAAATAAATAACAATTTTCTTTGGCCGTCCACGTAATGATGAACCATATTACGCGGTAATTATGTTCCCCAATCTTCATAAGATGTTAATAATTATGTTTTCTCACTCATTTGGCTATGTTTGATTAGGGTATTGTGATATTTGAATTGGTATATATAAAAATAATGTCATAAAGGGGGAATTCTCTCTACTTAGCTGCTTTAAACACAATCTGGTGGGTTGTTTAGTGTAGGATTATGAAAAAATATTAGCTACTGGACGGAGGGAATAATAATCAAATAATGTCGTAAATTTTTTTAGAATCATACGATTATGTGGGTTTATTTTTAAATATTAAGTAATTATAGTTCGATATATAACGAATTACACTATTTATTTAATTCATAATAGTTCAAGTGTTATAAATCTAATTTAACTATTAATTTTATAAATTTGATCGTTGAATCAAATTAATATGGCCTTGAAGTCCCACTTGCTTCTTCAGATTGCCTTTCAAGTGCTGGTGAAAGCATTGATAAGTATGGACCCGGGTGACGAGCTGGAGTTTCTAAAGAAACAATTTCAAGAATTCATGGCGGGTATCATGTCTTTACCCATTAAAGTTCCTGGAAGTAGACTCCACAGATCATTACAGGCAAGCTATATTTACAAATTAAAAATTTGCTATTTGTATATACAATTGATTACCGATTTAATCACATACAAATATAAAAAATTGGTTACTGATTCAATCACAGAGAAATATAAAAGTTAAAGACTCTTATCGATAAAGATTTTAAGTTATGTCCTAACCTCGATTTTTGACTGAGTTGGTGATTTGTTGTGTGTGCACGTAACACGACTGTTAAAAATTTCTGTAGTGCGAATAATGAAAAAAATATTAGAAGAAATTAAAATGAGAACTGAGCTTCTCTCCAATCTTTAATTAGTTGGATTTGATCAATTCAATTCAGTCCATTTTGAATTCAAAAAGAGCCTATTTATGTTATTCAAACTGTTCATTTTGTTTTTTTTAATAATTCACGTAAAAGAATTTAAAATTAATTACATATCGTTAAGTATTTAAACAAATCATATTGTATTAAAAAAAATTAATGAAAGTTGAACTTAACTATTGATTTTTTTAAAACACAAATGTAATTTTATTATATATTTAACCGTATTCGATTAATTTAATTTTTTACATAAATAATTTATACACTAAAAATGATAAATTAAATAACTCGAATCATCCAAATAAAACGATATTAATATCAAAATTAACCCAATACGAACTCTTTCAGTTGGATTAAAGTCCGAAGAGAAAGCCCGTCCGTTAAAATAATTTGAAATTGGGTTAATTTCAGGCAAAGAAGAAAATGGTGGAGTTAGTGCATAAGATTATCCAAGCTAAAAGGAGCAGTGGCTCCGCCTCTGAAATTCCAAAAGACGCCGCCGATGTTTTGATCAACGATCCAAGCGAACAACTAACAGACGATCTAATCTCAAATAACATGATTGATTTGATGATTCCCGGCGAGGATTCGGTGCCAGTTCTTATCACTCTTGCGATCAAATACTTTTCAGATTCCCCCTCTGCTCTCCAACAATTAACAGTACGTCATATAAATAGATATATGTATGTATATATAGCATGATTCGAGCATCTTTTGACGTTAGTTGATGACCTCGATCTGATCTGATCTGATCTGATGATTTTGAGCAGGAGGAGAATTTGAAACTTAAGAGACGCAAAGATGAGGTTGGGGAGCCATTGTCTTGGGGCGATTATTTATTATCTCTTCCATTCACGCAGAACGTAAGTGACTTCATTCGTCGAAAACTACTGGTACTCAGGCGAATTTACGGTTCGTTTGGGAAATTAGGAATCCAGGAAGAAGAAAAAATATTAGGCACGTATGACTTTTTAAAGGTTTTTCTGTGAATTTATTCTAATTTTAGTAAAAAGGAATATATTTTTAGATTTATATTATTATGAAAAAATAAAAAAATAAATGAATAAAAAATTTAAACTAAAAAAAAGTTTAATAAAAAAAACGAAAAAAGCCACAAAATAGTACCTTAGTCTATGTTTAGCCCAATTTTTTTTTAAAAAAATTTTTTTACTTAAAAGTTTTTTTAAAAAACCTATTAATTTGGTGGCCTCAGATAATTTTTTCCACATCCTTTAAAAACGAAAAAGTGTTTCTTCTCTGTTTTGTCTTAATAAAAGGTTCTTCTGTAAACTCAAAAAAATTTCAAAAAATTTAAATAAGACAGTTTAAATACATTTTAAGGAAAGCTCGCAAAACATGTACAAGGTAGAAATTCTCATCCTTCAATTCAAATTTGGATTTATTTTTAGGATTATTTTATGTGTTTTAAAACTACCCAAAGATACAGTTTTTAACATAATAGAATGATATAAAAAAAAATTTATACAATTGATTCTAATTAATTAAGACAAAATTTTGGTTTAATTTTGTTTGATTTACTCTTTAAAGGGTTTCTAACTGTCTTGTATTCTTATTTGGTTAGTTTAACATAAAATAAAAAAATAATAATGAAAGTTTCTTGCGTATTTATTTTTAATTAATCTTATTTTAAAGTAATAGTACTTAGTCCATTTATTTTTTGAGGACTAATACTATATATCATTACAAAACAAATCCATATAATTAGTTTCTTTTGTTTTTTCCTTTTCAAATTTCTTCCCTTTTGCAGAAATTTAAAAAGACAGTTTTAAGAGATCAGAAACAAATCTTTTCATTTTCCCTTTTAATTTCTTCTTCAGTTAACTAAATATGTGATTAATTAAAGTGATACCTTATAATTTCTTTTTCTTTTTCTTTTCAAGTCAACCAATCTAAATGAGCTGTAAACATGAATTAATTACTTGGGATTTAGAAATGCTAATGAGTTGATGAAACAGGTGATTACAGAAACTCTTAGGATGGGAAACGTTATTGTCGGGGTGATGAGAAAGGCCATGAAAGATGTGGAGATTAAAGGGTATCTGATCCCCAAGGGATGGTGCGTTTTCACGTATTTTAGGTCTGTTCATCTCGATGATAATCTCTATGACTCGCCTTATCACTTCAATCCATGGAGGTGGCAAGTAATAACTCTCTCAGTACTCTCTTTCTCTCTCTCTCTCTCTCTCTCTGTTTTTATTCTTATTTTTTTATAACCGAGTATTTGGGGGGTAAATTATGGGCACTTCAATTAATTTTAATGCCCTTGAGTTAATGCCCGGACAAAGTTTTAATGGTTTTCAAAACTCAGTTAATAAACCGTTAAAAAACAAACTCAAAACCTGACTAACCGACCTAATCCGTCAGAGTTTTGTTTATCTTCTTCTTCCTGTTCTTGTTTGAGCTTAATTTGGGGGAACTGATCAATTGTGAACTCGCAGGATAGAGACATGAGCAACAATTGTAGCTTCACTCCATTTGGAGGAGGACAAAGGCTGTGTCCAGGGCTTGACTTGGCCAGGCTGGAAGCTACCATCTTCCTCCACCATTTTGTTACCCAATTCAGGTACCCTTTCTAAATAATTGTCACAAAAAAGTTTAAAAACACATATTTCAATTATGGAATCAATCACAGAATAACACATTATTTTATGAATGAGATATACTAGTATGTAATTCAATCTGTAATTGAAATATGGTCATCACAGGTCGCCTTCACTTGTATTCCTCATTGAAACTTGAAAGTGACATTACTTGAGTTAATTTATTTCATTCTACTAGCTGTTAGAAAACGTTCATTTTGGGGGGCTCAACTACTGCTTGCTTTGTTTATAAAATTTTTTTAAAAAAAGATTAAAAAAAAGCATTAGTCTTATATCCCTATAGAATTAACTATAATACAACATTATTGATGTGATTGAAATATATGTATTTATCTAAGTAATATTTAGCTTTCGTTTGAAATAAAGTTTTCAACAAAGTTTTGTAAGTGTTAATTTAAATGAATGCATTTATAAATTTGTCTCCTCACTAAAAATCATAAATGATTAAAGTAAAAAAGATTGGCCACAAAATAAAAAACCACCTATAAGCCGAAAATAAGCTCATATGGGTTTTTAGTGATTCTTTTCATATTTAGTGGGTTTTTAAAAATTTAATCCAAGTGGGTGTACTTTTTGATTTTTTCCTCATTAAATTAAAAGTACATTGACTGATTGACATATGTATAAAATATATTAATATTTGTAAATTTGTGTTAAAGTGGTAAAAATAAATTAAAATTATAACTTTTATTTTTATTTTTTCTATCATCGCAGCTTGTTTCTCAAGAATCATAGGGCCATGTGTGTTTTTATGAACTATAATGGATTAAATTAGATTAAAAATTATATAGAACTCGTTTTTTTGTAGAATTTGTCTTTTCAAATGGTTGGTCTAAGGTTTGGTTTATTGAGTTGAATTATTTGTCTCAACTCTCCTTCTGAAATCATTTGTCCTCTCTCCTAATTATCTTTCTCTCTTTATTTATAATCAAAAATAATTTTTTAATTTTTTTTCATATTTTATCACGCATTAATTAAACATGATATAAATAATATCAAGATATAGTAATAGCATTTATTATCCCAAAGTATTAAGAAAATGTGAAATTTATGTATTATTTATCTTCTTATCTTATTCAATTTTATTCAGCACATTAAATATGGTCATCTAGGTGAGTTTTTTTTATTAACTAGTTAAATTATTATATTTTTTGACTACTCTCAACGACGTAGACGAAAAAAAAAATTCTTTTGACTAAAATTAAAAACAAAATTAAAAAATATAAAAATAAGTCATTTAGTCAGGTTTTATATTGTTTTTATTTTTATTTTTAGTAAAAAAATATTTTTTCCTCTCATCGAAATAATCTTGAAAATATAAAGTTTTTGTCAATTTTTTTTTTTTAAAAAAAAAAAAAACTAGTTTGCAAAATTTTAAAATTTAGGCCAAACAGCAGCATAATAATGAAGAAATAGTAGCATGATTCTAGGAATTTATTTCCTTGAGAAATGTGCAGATGGGTAGCTGAGGATGATTCAATTGTCAACTTTCCCACAGTAAGAATGAAGAACAGAATGCCAGTTTGGGTCAAAAGGAGGAGAGATCTTTAAAGAGATTCCATATCCGTATGCCTTTGCCCACCCAACTTTTTAAAAAGGACTTCCAATTCCATTCCTTTCATCTCATACCAGACAAAAAAAAAATTAAACCAATCTGAAAAAGAAGACAAACAGTCAGGTAAAAGCAGAAAAAAGGAGTTGTATTTGCTGCCGTGCACACGTGTGGGTGGGCCGATCAGAAGCTGACACGTTTGACTTTTAGGTCTTTATGTAGAAAATATCAATGGGCCTCTGTTTGGGTTAAATTTTGCCATTTTTGCTTATTTTTTGAATTTTTTTATATTTTAATTAAAAATTTTATTTTTTCAAATTAACTCGATGAGATAAACTAAAAAAGTAAAATAAATTTATTAAAAGATTTTAAAAGTTCACCAAAAATGAATATAAGCAATATTAAATTGTGCTTATAAACTTATTTTGTCACATTTTTTTTTGAGCTTTTTTATCTTTTTTTTCAAAAATTTTAATTTTTCAACTCATTTTACTAGAAAGAGTTGAAAAGTATAATAATTTTACCAAATAAAAAAATTTACTAAATAAAAAATTAATTTAATTAAAATAATAAAATAAGCAATTATTCCAAATAAAGCCGACAATATTGTTTTAAAATAATGAGTAAAAAATATATTAGTATTTATATAAATTGTACTTATATGTAAAATACATATATTTTATTTGTAAAAGTGTACTAATACTAAAAAAGTTTTACCTTTATTAATCAGTTATTCATTACCCAAATTACCCAATGTGTACTGTGATTAGCATGATTATTTATATATAGAAAATAAAATAAAAAATATTTGTGGGGGCACACAGCTTTTCCCTAGAGCTCTCATTGATTCCCCCTTTGGAAAATTGCTTGCTTGTACAAACGCAATAAAATGTGACCAATTAGCATAGGTGCCCGTTATAAGTATTTAGAAAAAAAATATAAGTATTTAAAAAAAATTATAATTTATAATTAAAATAAAAAATAATTATTAATTATAACAAAAATTATAAATATTTAAAAAAATATATAACTTATAATAAAAATTAATAATATAATTTACAAAATTAAAAATTACTACTAATAGTACTTCTAAACACCCCTATAGTGTTTTGGATAATATATAACAATTATATTAATATTTATAAAAATAATAGGATATATTTCTAAAGCTTACTGATATTCACTTTTTTATCCTTATGTGCTCAAATTATTTTTTTAAAGTCCCGTTTAGTTTTTTTTTTTTTTTTTTTTTGGCTCTTTTAAAACTTTTACTTCTAAGTGGAATTGTTTGGCATAATAAAAAAAATATTTGACTTTTTAACATTTTTTTATGGGAAAAAGGTTATTCTCATTGCAAACAAATTAAAAACCATTATACAGAATAATAATAGAATCAATAAAAAGTTATATTCTCTTTTAAAAACTAAATCCATATATAGATTAAGGGGCCGCAATTAGTTTAAAAGTTAATTTTTTTGTATATTTAGCTAAATAATTAAATTAAATTCAAAATAGGTTGCATGGTAACTTAGATATTAAAGTAGCTTTTTTGAAATTAGTTATTTGGATTAAAAGTTAATTTTTTGTTTTTTGTTCAAAGTAAATAATTTTATTTTTTTATAAAATTAATATTAACAATTATATGTAGTTGGTAGTTGTAGTAAATAAATTTGAGTAAGAGAATATTGTTGTATTTTAAAAATAATGATAGTTTGAATATAATATTCTAAGAATTTATATTTTGATTTAAATTTTTAATTTTTTAATTTTTTAATTTTTTTTCACCAAATAAACAACATTACATTTTTTGCGTTAAAAAAATTAAAATTGCCAACCAAGGCGTAAGAGCCTTAAAAAAGCCTATACATATTTTAGACAAGCTTAAAAGTTAAAAGTCATGTATTTAAAAAAACAATTGTAGACCAAATTTTTTATTAAAAACCCAAAAAAAAATTATTAAATAAATTTTTTTTAGACATTTTAAAATTGGATTATGCTACGTGCATAAATGCTGGTCATAGAACTAATCACGCAGTTCGAGAGAGTTGTAATGGGATGTGTTAGTGAATAACTTAAATTATTTATGGGTAAATTACACTGACTTTTTTTTATGATTTATGATAAAAATAAAAATTTTTCTTATAATTTTTAAAATTTCATTAATATTTTTTTAGATTTAATTTTTGCATTAAATTAGTCTAATCGTTAAATTTTTGCTCTGTTACACCTTGTTTATCGTATTTTTTAAATAAATTTTTATGATCCAATCCGTTCATTGCGTATAACTCGTCGAGTTTGTTCAGTCTAAAAAAACTCTGATTTATCTGATATCTGTAATTAAGTGATTGAATAACATTTGTTTAATAATTTTTTTTAAAATTATAATTTTTATTTATTTATTTATATAACAATATTATGAGATCTTATTCAATCATTTAGTTGTAGATATCGGATGATTCTAACTTTTTACATGCTAAACAAACTCAAAAAGTTCTACGTAATGAATGGATTGAATTATAAAAATTTATTCGAAAAATGTGTCAAACAAGGCACGGATGAACGAAAATTTAACGGTTAAACTAATTTAATGCAAAAATTAAACTTGATAGGAGGTTAGTGACATTTCAAAAATTATAAGAGAGATTTTTATTTTTGTCAAAAATCAGAGAGAATGTCAGTGTAATTTACCATAAATTTATTCTTTAAAAGTAGTTTCACATCATTTTGTTAAATAAAAAAAGACAAAAAAAAAAATAGATGTAATCATTATTAATTTTTACATTTAGATAATGAGTGTGTTCATATGGTCCCAACATTATTGAGAGTCCTTTTTTGTCTTTTGATCTGTCAATTGAGAGAGCTACTTGCATGAATGAAATAGTTTTTTTTCACCTATTTAACTTGTATTTGGCTTATTTTTTTTTATAGGTTTTTTTATTTTAAAATTTTTTTTATGAAAAAGTAGATGTAGAACATGTAGCAAAAACCAATTAATTATAGTGAGATATCAAACATGTGAACTTTTTTTAAAAAAATATTTAAGCAAAAATAAATTTTTAAAAATTAAACCAAACAAAGTCCCACCTATTCTAATTAAAATGGTTGTCTCCATCTCCAAGAAAAATCAACTCATACATTAATGGATGCGCAAACAGCTGGATTTGATGGGCAATTTAAAAATATTCGAAAAATATGGAGGTTGGCACCCCACCATTATTGTAGTAGACTTTATACTATTTATAGATCCGTCACCATCATTTTTGAAGAGGGGATGACAAAAGTAGAAATTGAAGCAGTTCAAACCAAGAAATGTCGCATAAATCAGTGGATGAGGATGCAAGAATTTAAAGAAAATTGGCAATAAATACTATTAACAGCGGCATTATTCGGTACTCTCAAAGTATTATGTGATGATTTTACATAATATTCTTATTTAATATCATTATAACACGGTAAGAATCTAATTACTTATTTTTATTAAAAAAATAAAAAATAAAAATAATTCACATAATATGAGTTGCGATAATTTTATTATCAAAAATACCACGTAAATTACTTATATAATATTATGAGAGTACCTAATAATTTTGCATATACGAAGAAGCAAATCTTGGATTTGGATTCTTTTCATTTATTAAAAGAAATAAAAGTTTCTCCATTTTTGTTTTATAGTATGTACAATGGACTCATCTTGATGTTTAAGTCCTTTGTATTGTAAAATTTTTCCAAAAAAAATATCTACATAAAAAACTAAATTAATTAAATATAAAAAATTTAATAGTTGAATCACATTAATTCAAAAAAAATGTACAATCTACTTTCAAAATTTTACTTGTCTAATTTTTTAGAATAAATATATTTTGATCATAAAAATATGAATATCCTATTAACTCAATTTTTTACATATATATCATATTCTCATTAAACTCTATAATGTAACAAATCAAATTATCAAAATGTATCACGGATTCGAAAAGGACCAACAAAAAAAATTGGGACAAAGAATAGGCCAAGCCCGAACCCTCTTGAGCCCAACTCCACGAGCCAAACTCTTTCGTTGCAAGTAGGTCAAACATCGCGATGGCTTACATAGCCAACTTAGTTCCTAACAAGTCCAAATGAAGACTATGCTTCTAGTCGTGTAAAACAACGAAAACCTTAGGCAATAGAGGGTAAGATTTGATGAAATTGCTTAAGATAGTTCCCCGAAATCAAATTTAACCCTCATATATAAATAAGAGACTCACCAACCTCTCACTGTTTGCAATCCTATTTCCTTTTTTAAAACTAGACTTTGTCTTTCTCTCTAAAAGTTTCACATTCTTTTTTAAAAGACTAACTTAAACATCAAAAGAGTTTTTGTGCAATCAGTTGCTAGCCAGTCCCATCGTGTGTTATTTTGCTAATAAACTTAATGTCTAAAAAAGCTCACTCAAGAATAATTCTCTCCTTGTCACTGTCACTCTTCAAATTTATCCTTCACAATTAGCTACACAAGCCTCATAGGAGTGGTGATATAAGGGGTTATTGGTCTTTCAATGGAAATTCTGTTGGAATTTGTGAATTTCATTGGCTATTAAAATTTAAATTTCAATAGCTGGATCAATTACAATTGAATTGGCCATTCAATTGCAATTGAAACCTGAAAACCAACAGCCATGAGT
>JAOTRH010186186.1:0-11801 GCA_034768845.1 Heliamphora exappendiculata | reverse complement strand
AGGACTCGGTTTGCAAGTTCTATTCATGTTGTTTCTGTCATTTCATTTTTTTGTAATTTCATATTATTGTAATTGTTGAAAGATAATGAAAATGTATTTTCTGGATCACCGAACATTTATATATTTATGGCGTTGGATTACCTCCTAACAGTTTGAAGGAGATTTTTTCTCTCTATTTTGTTTTATTAATATATTTCAAATTTCACATAAAAATTATGTCAAATACAATATTTAAATTTCATTGCAAATAACTCATTTTTTATGAATTATTATTTTAATTAAAAATATATTGAGTTTAGATAACAGGCCCACAAACAATAAATTAGTAATATAAAAAAAATATTACAAAGTACTCGATAGTGAGGAGATTTGGCAGCTCAGTCATCTCCCCTTTTTTCCTCGTGTTCCTATACTATCAATAATAAAAAAAAAATACCCAATAGGTTTTTTTTTTTGGTTGGGTTGTTGAATTGTGCTCGTGGCCTCTCAGTGCTGGACATGAAAATGCCAATGGCGGTTTACGTTGGTCCGACATATAGACATGGTAGGCACGTGGGCATTGCCGCATTGGGACCACAGAACAGAAAAGGATAGTATACTAATACTTTGTTTTCTGACATTAACTTTGCTGACCAATATTTTCCGCCAATTACTCAATTGATATATTCATCTTCCTAATTAGCCATTTATTCAAGCTCTTTTTGAGAATTCAATTGAGGAATAGTTTAAAAGTTAATTTTTTTTAAATTTTTTTTTATATTTTTAATTAAAAATTTTAATTTAATTTAAAGTAATTTATTTAATAATTTAATTTTTAAGTTAATTTTCTTGAAATTAATTATTTAGATAAAAGTTAATTTTTTTACTTTTTGTCTAAAGTGAACAATTTTATCTTTCTATATATTTGATATTAATGTTATATGTAGTTAGTAGTGAAAGTAAATAAATTTTTTTATTGAAACTTTTATTAATGAGAAATGAAAACAACTGTCAGACCACAAAGGGCTGGAGAAAGAACAAATCGACACAATAATTTTTTACAAATCTTCAATGGACCATAAAAATCTCTAATTTCAGCTAGAACTTAAAACGCCGCACTTGGCGACGACGCCCACCGAAAGAGAAGCAGCAACCGCATATTCACTTTACTTTCCCTGTGGATCTGACCAAAGAATACCCATAACTCCCATTGCGAGAAGAGAAAAGACCTGCGACACTGACGACAAGACAATCTTCACGCAAAGGGAAGGTTCAAAGGACACAAAAAATACTTAAAAAATAAAAAAAATCAAAAACTAAATAAGAGATACACGTTAAAACATAACAAGAATACTAAAAAAAGACGAGTAAAACACCATTTTGAGCAAGAGGACAAAACACAACCAGAGTTTAGAGTATCACCCTTGAAGCAGATCTGGCCGGAGCACCTCTCTCAGAGCAAATCTGGTCAGAAGACCATACTAATAACATATCTAGCCGCTGGAGCATCCTCGTCGACGCAAATCTGCTAAAAGAATCCTTGGCCGAAACACCCCTGACCGGAGCAACCGAGTCTGAAGCACTCCTAGCCGCTAGAGCCGCTCTCTAAATTCGCGGATCACCACCCATCACACTAACAAAAAAGTGCGATTTATTATGGATCAAGAAAAACCATGAGAGGGGAAAGATGGGAGGTCATAGGGGAATAGAGATAAGGGGGTTGGGACGGTAGGAGAAGATTCGACTCCTCCTCCTTTCGCCGGCCAGATCTAGGCTGAAAAGAAAATGGTTCGTAGAAAAAAGGTGGATAAGAAAAGGTTGGGAGAGAATCATTTGAGGTGGTGCTATGGGTTTTAGTGGAAATAAATAAGTTATGAATAAGAAATATTTTTGTATTTTAAAAGTGGTGGAAATTTGAATAAAATATTCTGAAAGCTTGTATTTTGATTTGACTTTTTAGATTTTTAATTTTATTATTTTTTTGCCAAATTGGCAATGCTGACTTTTTACCATTTTTAACCAAAAATTCAAATAGCGAAAAAGCCAAAAAATCAAAAAGAATGGTAATGGACAGAGCAGTGCAGAAGAGATGATTTTTTTTAAATTTATTTATTTAATTAGGACGGGTACAAAACAATATAAAAAAAGTAGTTATTAAGTTTAAAGAAAGTAATAACAACTAAAAGAAAAAATTAATTCAGGTCCATTTTACATATTTATATTTCACTAGGTTCTAATTACTTTTTAAATATTCTATTAAGTTCTATTTTTAAAATTTATAATATTTTTTAACAAATATACCCCTTATCCTCAAACTTGCTCCTCTCTCTCTCTCTCTCTCTCTCTCTCTCTTTCTCTCGCCATCGCCTCGTCCTCGACGTTGCCACCGAGATCCAGAACGTGTGATATCTTGTTATTCCACATCGGAAAGGGAGATGGAGTTGCTGGGCTATAAAGAAAAAATTTTAGACCCTTACATTCAACGAGACCTTTTTCCAGATGGTAGAGACCCTAGCAGAACTCCGCAGTTAAGCGTGCTTGGGCGGGAGCAATGCAAGGATGGGTGACCCCCTAGAAAGAATAAAATCGTGAGGGCTTTTTTCTAAAGCGAACAATATCGTTGCCATGTGAAGGGTTGAGATGTTACAGATGGTATAAAAACCGACTCTCCTCACCTCCGAATGTGGGCACCTACCGTCTCGCGTGACACGTGGGCGGACTATTGAGTGGACGGGTCGCTAAGGACTGGCAGGCTACTACACGGGGACGTGCAGTCCTAAGGGGGGTAGATTGTGATATCATGACATCCCACAACGAAAGGGGATAGGAACTTCTTGGGCTATAAAGGTAAATCTTGGATCGTTACATTCAACGAGGTCTTTTACCAAGTGGTAGAGTGTAGACACCCCAATTTGACCCCGCATAATCTTAGGCGAATTCGATGATAAAAATAGGAGAAATAGTGCCTCAATACGATCCTCGGGAGTTGATCCAAGCTCGGTATTTGAACCCAGTCATAAAAAATCTTCAAAATCTCTGGAACCAATGAAATTGTACCAAACCATCGATAACTTATTGCCCAATTCATTGTCAGAAGTGGCGACCGCCATGTTCATTGTGGCGGCCGTCAATAGAACCTCTTGAAAACCCTAGCCAAAAGTGGCGGCCGCCAACAACAACATGGCGACCGCCAACTCACATTGTGGTGGCTGTCAATAGAACCTTGTGGAACCTTTTCCAACCCAGCGGCCGCCAACTTGCATTGTGGCGGCTGCCAACTTCAAATGGCCCGACGTATCCCAAAACGTGTCAAATTTTCATTGGTTGGAGAATTCTATAAATATCGTACACCAGCGTACGTTTTCAGTACGAATTTTGAGTGAGAGAGACCCTGCCAATATACCGAGCAATTTCGAGCCCCGACGCCGAAACCCTGCCAAGATACTGAGATCCGAGCTCCGATAGTCCCAAACCCTAGCTTGGATCATCACCTGATGATTGGATGGTTGAAGCACATTCAAAATTTGAGAATTTTCCAGCAATCTAGGTATCTTGCTTAGATCTCCGATCTTTCTAAACTTCACTTCCTCTCTCTTGGAGTGATCGGGTTAATTTTTAATTTCAATTCACATTTTTTCTTTTTATTTACATAGTCAATCTTATTTGATTCATGTAATTCGATTATTATTTTTAATTGTTTAGTTAATTAATTTTCTCACATTCACACTTAACACATTTGTTATTTTTTTTTATTTATTAAATCATTAAAATAGTGCTAACGTGTTTTGACAATTACAACTAGTCAATGTTGTTAATTGTTACCATAATGCACTTACACACATATGAATATAGTTACAGATACTATATTCATATTTGGCAATTAAATAATTACGTTTTAATTTCTTTCATTTTTCTAGTGCTAGTTTAATATTATTTACTAGTTTATTCCATTGTCTCATTTTTTTTTTGTAGTTTTCCTTACTAGTATTAGTTTAATTTCCTAATATTTATTTTTCTTTCTCTTTAATAGTCAATGTTCCTTCATTAGTATTTATTTTTCATTTTTTTCTCTCTTTTTTTAATAGTAGTGTAATTTTTTTTAGCATTTTATTTTATTTCTTTTTTTTTTCCGTTCCTTGTAATGTAGCTTTGATTTTCTTTTTAATGTACCATTTTTTTTTTCTTTTCTTATAATATTAATTTAATACTCATTTACTAACATTTATTTTTTATTTTCTTTTCCTTCTCTTTTATATTAGTATAATTTTTTCCTTTAACATTTTTTTTGTCATTACTAGCTTTAAATTTCTTTATAATGTCCATTTTTTTTTTCTTTTGTCTTAATCCTAATTTATTTTTCTCTCTATTAGTGTTTTCTTTCCTTTAACGTTAGTATTTTTTTTTCTTATAAAGCTCCTTCTTCATTTTTTTTTCTAGCTTTATTTACTTATAACTTTATTTCATACACCTTTTTCTTTTATTTTCATTAATCCTAAAAATCATAAAAGTCTTTTAATCTAATTCTCATTCTTTAAATGTAATTTTCTTTCTTTTTATTTTCTTTTCTTCTTATTTTCTTTTGTCTCTTTTAAAATTTAAATAGTTAGCTTTTCTTCTCATTAGTTTAATAAATATTTTTTAGTTTTTTTATTCTTAGTATAAATTTTTCTCTTATTTTCTTTAAATCTTTAAACTCACTTTTGTTAAAACACACTTATTTTTGTTAGTAGGCTTTCCTTCTTTTAAAACATAGAATTTTTGTGCATCTTTTATTTTTAGTACTTATCATATTCATATTTTTCTTTTTAAATGAATGTTATGCATGTTTTGATTATTTTTTTTAAATGCATGTTTAGAGTAGTTTAATTCATTTTGTAGCAAATCATGTTTAGGTTATTTTAACATATTTAGTCTATTCATTTAAACTATGCTAGTTTAATTAATTTTTATGAAATTGCATATGGGGTATACTTCATGTATCATTTAGATAGAAATTGTATGTTATAGGATTTAGGATTTTTCTTTTGACACTTATTTGTTTTGGAGTGTTATGTACATATTTTATGTATTTTTTTATACTTGATTTTGGATGTTCTCTCTTCACCTAATTTTTTTTTATTTGTATGCATTTGAGAAATTATATTAAAGAACCAAAGATGATTAGTAGAGGCCAACCTTACGGTTGGGCGAACGGGGTACCTAATACCTTTCCTAATTCGTACCTTAGCCCCCGAACTATTTTTCTCTGGTTAACGTTTTCAAGATCAGTAGCCAATTTTATTTTTTTTAATTTTTCTCAAAAACTAAGTGGCGACTCTATTTTCAAAAAAAAAAGTTTTTAAAATTTGATTTTCAAGGTGTCTAAAATATTTTTCAAAACATATTTGAATTTTCTCATTTTTAACCTCTAAATCCCAATGCCACATAGAGACCCTAGCAGAACTCCGTAGTTAAGCGTGCTTGGGCGGGAGCAATGGAAAGATGGATGACCCCCTGAAAAGAAAAAAATTGTGAAAACTTTTGCCCAAAATAAATAATATCGTTGCCATGTAAATGATTAAGATGTTACAGAACGAGTATCCTCGTGTTGCTTATATGTGAGTTTCAGTTAATCATTATTATCATCATCTGCCAACCAATGCATACGTGATTGCTTGCCTATTTATTTGTCATGATACTTCATTTATTAGACAACAATTTGCTTATCCGATCGTGTTTTGAGTGTTTTCTGAAACAGTTAGATTATTACATCAAAACAAATTTAAAACAAATTGAATCCCAAGCCAGTGTTTTGTCGTCAACATGTTTTTGTGTTTTTGCATAATATGTTTGGTCATCCAAAAATGTATGTTATGCTCTCATTGTACCATTGTGAACAACACAACCATCATAGCAGTAGTGGAGCCACAAATTTAATGTAGGTGGAATATGAAAATCAAGGGTGTGTTTGGGAAATTATACAATTCAATCAATCTAGAATTGTTAATTTTGTAGGCAAAATATCTCATTAGTTAATTTTGTACGCTAAATATCTTATTTGTTAAGTTTGTATGCAAAATTTCTTATTTGTTAATGAGACATTTGTTAAGTTTGTAGGTTAAATGCCTTATTTACTGAGTTTGTAATCAAAATGTCTAATTTGTTAGTGTGACTTTATGTAGTCATTTGTCGGTAATAAGAAATTTATCTAGAATGAGATACTTACATTACTAAAATGTTTTATTTTATGCAATGAGGCATTTTCTTATAATGAGATATTTGGTGTCGAAATGAGACATTTATTTTATTTTTTTGCACAAATGTCTCACTTGTTGGAAATGTCTCACTTTTCAGTGAGATATTTTCTTTACATAACTAAAATGTTTCATTTATACAATGGGACATTTGTTTGCAAAGAGATATTTGGTGTCAAAATAAGACATTTATTTTATTTTCTTACACAAAAGTCTCATTTGTTGGAAATATCTCATTTTGGGTGTTGGTGATGTTGATAGTGGAGAGTGGTGGTTGTACATTTTCTTTGCATTACTAAAATGTCTCATTTTATGCAATGACACATTTGATATTGAAATGAGACATTTATTTTATTTTTTTGCACAAATGTCTCACATAATATTGGTAGTGGTAGTGGGGGTGTAACACCATGACTCTTCACATGGCAACGATATTGTCCGTTTTGGGTAAAATTCTCACAGTTTTGTTCTTCCTAGGGGGATCACCCATCCTTACATTGCTCTCGCTTAAGCACACTTAACTGCGGAGTTCTACTAGGGTCTCTACCACATGGGAAAAGGCCTTGTTGAATGTAAGGGTTCAAGATTTTTTTTATAGCCCCTAGGAACTCCCTATTCCTTTCTAATGTGGGATATCAGGATATCACAATTCACCCCCTTAGAGTTGCACGCCCCCGTGCAGTAGCCTGCCAGTTCCGATAGCTGGCCAGTCCTTATTGACCCACCCACTCAGTAGCCTACCCACGTGTCACGCGAGAGGGCAGGGGCCCACACTCGGATGTGAGGAGAGTTGGCTATGATATCATTTGTAATACCCCGACCATTCACATGACAACGATATTGTCCATTTTGGGCAAAGCCCTCATAGTTTTGTTCTTTCCAGGAGGGTCACCCATCTTTACATTGCTCTCGCTTAAGCACGTTTAACTGCGGAGTTCTGTTAGGATCTCTACCACATAAAAAAATACCTCATTGAATGTAAGGGTCCAAGATTTTTCTTTTATAGCTTAGCAATTCTCTCTCCATTTTCGATGTGGGTTACAAGGATATCACAGGGGAGAGTGAAGGTGGTAGTGGCGGTGATAGTGTTGGCGGTGATGAGAAATGAATGGTCTATTAAGAGTAATTTTGGTATGAATTATATTAGATAAGACTTAATGAAATATAATTTTTAGTTAGAATTTATTAAAATACAAGATGTTCAAATAGGACCTAATTCAAAATTGAATTATGATCATTTTCATTACTTTTATGTAATGCAGACTTCTATTACATTAAAATTAAGTAGTTTTGTGTGGTAAAGTTATTTAATAAAAATATGTTATTTTAATTTCAATAAAATCTTGTTAAAATTAAATACTTCATAATATATGTCGTAAAATTTTCAATTAATAAAATAAATGTTGGTTCGATAACTTGGATTTAAGTGAGTTTTTTTAAAATATAAATCACTTCAAGTAAAATAAATAAAAAATCTATTTGGTGAATTTTAAGAATTATTTAATTGCTAAAAGTTTATTTGGTTTAAAGTGACTTTAAATTAAGAAAAATATTAAGTCAAATAAGTTGTTATAAATAATTTTTCTTATTTTTCACATAATTTTATACTAAAATAAACCTGTACGTATCTTATCATAATTATAAAAAATATTAGATCATAATTTAAATTTTGGTATTTATTCAAAAATTTATGCAATTAAAGTTGTATAAATAACCACTTATAGAAGGACGGTCAACTAATTATTCTAACTGAAAAATAAAAATAAAAATACTCAATTGTTTATTAATTTTTATTTTTATGCATACCACTACAATAGTAAATTTTAAGATATCAATTAAATTAGCATTAATCATATATTAATTACAAAATACATTTATAAATACTTGAAAATAATATTATTTAAAAGTTACAAGACTTTTAAAACGGTTAAAAATTCCAAAATCCATGGAATGTGATGATTTATAGGACTTTTGAAAATTATAATAATTGCAAAAATTAACTAGTTAGATAGGTAAGCTAGTTGGAACTTTCTAAAATATATCTAAGTTTATAATTTAATATATTTAAAATAATGGAATGAGTTGGCTAATAAAGTATTCTTAATATTTTAAAATTTTAAAATGAGTAGTATTCAATATGATAATTGATAACAATTTAAAACAAAACAATTTAATCATAAAAATTTTAGGGGGGAAAATCTATTTGAGAAAATCCACTTAAATTCATCTAAACTTAAGTCAAAATTAATCTCTTATTATGAGTTACGGTACTTGTGAGCATCAAAACTTTTGTGATTTGTAATATAGCTATTTATAATTTTTACTTGAATTATAATTAAATCTTTTTAGTTATTATAATATAAAAAAAATTATGAATTATTTCTAATAATTTAGTTTAAGTATTTGAATTACGTTGTTAGACTAATTATTCAAGTTATTAGATCAGTGATCTACTTAAATTATTACAAATGTATCATAGCTAATCCTAATTACATCACGAGTTTTGTAGCGGTGTAGATAGAGGAGTAAAGACTCTAAAAATGAGTAAAAGTACTGAGATTGTATATCATGTATACGTTAATGGGCTTTTCTATATTCGTTAATAGCTGTTATCCACATCCCAAATAAGAGAAAAACTTGAGCCATATAACAAGAGTGCTGCGTATTTGAGCGAGAGATATTGTGATATCCAATCTCATATCGATGGAAGATAGATATTAAATTTGGTATGCAAAAAAATTTATGAACTACTATTAATAAATTAATCACTTAATTAATATGTGTTGTAAAATTCTTTTTTTAAATTATTTGAACAATGGTCTATTTGAGTCGTTACGGTTATAATCTATAAATGTATAATTTTAATTGTATCAAAAACTTTAATAATTTGCTAACTTATTTAATATTACTTATTTTTATCTTAAATTTTTTTTTATAATTTAATCAAAATATCCGTCCGACAAAGAAATCATGATTACTTTACTAAGAAAAAAATGATGTCACATGGCAATGACAAAAAAAGGAAAAAAAAAAAAAAAAGAGCTCCTCTTAGTATTTCAGTATAGACAAAACAAAGTAATTATTATAATATTTTTAAATTAATTTGAATTCCGTATTTTCTATAAGTATTTTTTTAGAAAATAAGAGTTATAATTGGCATTAAAAAATTATACTTAGTTTCACTCTATTTCTTCCCAATTTTCTCCTACATAACTAACTTTGTTAAGTTTGTTTGATGCCATCCCCTGTCGATCACGACCAAAAAAGTGAATTCTATTTAGAGGATATTTAGATAATTGACAACGGAAATTTATTTAATATTTTCAAAACATATTGTATTTTTATTTAATAACATAGTGAAAATTATTTTGAATAAAATAATATCAATAATATCTAAAATAAAAATTATTTTGAAAATTATATGGTTCGTGTACACTTAGGTACCTAAAATTGATTGTCATCTTTTTAAATTGTAATAATCATTTTAATTTTTTGTTTGGCTACTGATTTTAAACCGTCTTTAAGCTAACTTTTTTATTTTTGGTTTAAAGCCCAAAAGTCTAGTTGTTCAACTCTCAATTTTTAATTAATTTTTTTTAGATTTTTTTAACTTTTCTCATAATAAATTTTAATTTAACCTTATATATATAAAATTACATAAATTTAAACTAAACAATCATACCATAGCTCATTTAGACTGAACGGCAACTATAAAACTTCACATTGAGCTTATTTAATTTTTTTGGTGACTTAAAAGTCACTAATTTTTTTTCTAACCAAATGAACTTCTTCTACATATAAAATTACACAAATTCTAACCAAATAATAATATCTCAGTTCATTTAAGCTGAAGAGCAACTAAAAAATTTCACATTAAGGTTATTTGATTTTTCTGGTAATTTAAAAGTCACAATTTTTCAAACCAAACAAACTTTGGACGTTTTAGCATAAAGTGACTTAAAATTAAAAAATCGGATTAAAAGTAGGTTGCCAAACAAACTTAAATAGTAGAAACTCTAATAAGGATAACTCCGAGGGATTGGCTTTCTTTTAGGCTCAAGTTTATTTATTTATTTATTTTTGATTGGGAGTATAGGGGCAGCGGGGAGGAGAGGAAAGAGAAGGAGGGAGGGAGGTAGGAGGATTCAAACAGCGAACTACCTGGGTTAGTATTTAAATTTTTTTTTAATGCTATCAATTCTTTTGGGTTAGTTCATATGAGATTGTCTTCCTTTCACAAATTGACGATGGAATTGATTTTCAAAATTAATTGAGGTAACCATAAACTGGCCCTAACATAAAAACTCTAATAATGATTTACAAGTATTTAATAAGCTTAGGAGGAGTTTTTCAATAATCAAATTTTAAAAAGTATTTGATGAGCTAAATAAATAAAACATGGTGAAAAATCCCACAAGGGAGAATCGATTTTTTTGAACTTTTAATGTTAAGATGTCTCAGCTCTCACTAATTAAACTCTTCTTCTTTAATTGACTATTTGTCGTAAGATTTCAGCTCAATTCTTTTCTACCTAGATGATTGAATCACATTCATTAAAAAAAATTATAAGCTACTCTCCAAATTATACATATCGTTTATTTATTTAAAAAATGAAAAAGACCTGAATCTATCTTGTTCATAGTCTCATCCTCTGGCGTGCATGAACAATGCGTCATCTCTTTTAGGGTTTGTTTAAGCTAGGTTTATTTGAAAAAAAAAAAACTTCTTCAGTGAATTTTTTGTGACTGCCAGTTTTTTTGAAAATTCTAAATTTCACTTGTTATGAAAAATAAAAAAAATAAAAAATGATGATTTGTAAAAAATAAATAACTATTTTCAGTCAAAAAGTGTTTTTTTCCGTCTTTATTAAGCTTTTCAAATCAAGTTAACAACTTTTTTATTTTTTAATTCCTCTCATCAGGCATAACCAAAAAAATTTAAGGGTTTTGATAAAAATATGAAAAAAAAAATCAAATAAACCGACAAAAAAAAAAGGGTTTTAGAGAAACCAAATAAAGTATTAGTCTAGGTATTGTCAACCTTTCACAACCATGAAATACATATATTTTCTTATTTGTAATTCCAGTATGTTTTTGAACACATTATTCCTATTGAATGAAAATTACAAACAAATATTAGTTACCAACAATATTTTTCCACAATGAAAATACAGTATGTTTTTGACATATGAGTTACCAACAATATTTTTTCACAAAAAAATGAGAGAAAGTTCAAAGAAATTGAACTACTAAAACCTTCACTTGTTTAGATTATTAGAACCATTTGTAATGACTCAAATAAATCACTAACCCAATAACTTAAATAAATAACCTAACAACGCAATTTAAAATACTTAAATCTAATTTGTTATAATAGTAACCCACAAGTTTGTTTATATGTCAAGCATAATTTTTATCTTTCACCAATATAGGATGAGGTATCACATCATTACTATTTTCTTTAAAGCTATCTACTAATTTAATTCCTTCGGTATATGCTAGGACGATGCTTTTGTTGGAATCTGTGAATTTCATTGGCCATGGAAATCCAGATTTCAATAGCAGATTCAATTACAATTGAATTGGCCAT
>JAOTRH010186185.1:13829-42986 GCA_034768845.1 Heliamphora exappendiculata | reverse complement strand
CCCTTACTTGCATCTAAACACTGACCCTAGTGTTCCTACTCTTTTAGAAACTCTTTTGCACAGGTACCTAGCTAGTTTTTCAGTCAGGTGTCTAGATTTGTTACATGTTTTACATGTTCAGTTCATTAACAGATTTCAATATCGCATACAAACATTATATGTATCGCATTGCATCATAACAAGTCTCAGGGGGATCCTAGACATACATCTATATTTGAAACATAAAGGTAAAACATGCTTTGAAAAGAGATAGTAGAACCTACCGAGGGATGCTGGCGAGAAATATGTTGATCCAGCTCACGAAGGAAAACGTTAGCAGCAACGACATCAGTAGGAGGCTCATAGCGCCTCATCCCACCTGGACCCAAGCGGTGGGGAGCTGGAGTGTAGGTATGAAGATCAAAAGGAGTGAGGATCCCCTCGCCAGCATGGGGATCCAAGAAATCAGCAATCTCAGCATCGACAGCTATCTGCTCTGCTACCGCCTGATCTGCAGTTGTTTGTGCTACGACTGTTGCCCATGCCGCTTTGTCCTAGTCCTCAACAACATAAGGAAAGAACCGCTTAGTACCTAGTTTTTTATTTCATTAAGTAGTGCTAACATATTTGGTAATTGCAACTTACAATATTGTTGTTATAATCAATGCACTTACATTCATATAGTTGTAATTGTCAATATTATATTCATAATTTTTAATTAAATAGTTGTTATATTATTACATAATAGTTTTTATTTTAATATAGTATCCTTTGTTTAAACTCCTTCTAATTGCATTTTTTTATGTTTCTTTTCTTTTATTACGTTTACCTTTAATTCACATAATCTTTTAATGTTAGTTTTCTTTTTATTTTTTTTTACTCACCAAATCTTTTAGTTTTAGTATAATTTCTTTTAATAACATTCTTTTTATTTTTCTTCTCTTTTATTTAATTAAAATTCACAACATCTTTTAATCCTAGTTTAATTTCCTATTGATAGTATCTCTCTCATTTTCTTTCATTTTGTTCATAATTAGCCTAAAAATTATTATTTGGTTAGAATTTAATATTTTTAAAGCATATTTGGATTAATTTGTTTAAAAATTATATTAAGGTAAATTTAGATCATTTTGAAAATAGTTATGTGGGTTTGCTTCATGTATCCTTTAGCTAGATATTGCATGTTCTAGGATTTAAGATTTTTTTTTTATTTGCTTTCGTTTGGCTTTCTATATACATATGCTATATATTTTCTGTATTTGATTTTGGATGTTCTCTCTATTAGGATTGGTATACTAAAAATTATGTTTTTAGTATTTAATTTTATTTTAATAAAATTAATTTTTTATTTTATGAGAATTTTTATGAGGAATATATGTATATAATTTCTTTGTTATGCATATATGTCCAATATTCTGTATAGTATTTAATCTGGTGTGTAGAGTACGGTTTACACACAGAAGATCAGAGTTTAGGTTCTTACATAATATAAATTTTATATTCACAGTTTAGATAGAAATGAGCATACCATCGGTACGACTGTAGCACAAAATTTTAGTAAGTCAGTCTTGATTATAGGGAACAGATAATAGTATCGTTTATTTTTTCGACTTTCTGTGCTAGTACACTTTGTGTGTATTGAACGAAATATTTTGGATAATTAATTTTATACCGATTATATAAATTAATTCACACTTTAGTGTTATTATGAATAGTACTTATCCTCTTAATCTTGAAATAATTATTACATATATTTAATATTTGTTATTTTGATTCATTAGAGGGTGCGATCTTATATGGGTATAAATTTTTGGTGAGTTGGATAGCGGTATTATTTATATGAAAAATATTAATTATTGACGGAATCTACATTTTGAAAGATCGGGATTGACGATATGCCCTTATAGAAGCTTATAAGTTTTGATTGCGCCAAACTCTGCATGTGGATTTGATTATCCGGTGGTTAAATAAGTTAAGTGAAAGGATTTAAGGAATATCATGATACCGATTAAATTAAATTATCAGTAATTAAATTTAATTGGTGAGTATCGAGAATTTTAATGTGGGGAGAAATGATAAGTATTTAATAACAAGAGCTCAATGCAAGATGGTATTAAAATTATGGGTTACAGTGCAATTATGGTCCTTTAGTGGTGTGAATTGTAATTCAGTATTTTATGAAAATTACAGAAATCGCTGCTAATTTTTCATAATTACAGATACTGCTATGAGCTTTACTTAATTGCTGATACGTGTCTGTGTTTCACTAGAAATCTTATTCATAATTACTTACAGGGTCCTTACTGTAGCCCTATAAATATGCGGGTAGGCTGAACTACTTTTATAACTTGTCTTCTAAGACTAAAGTTGTTTTGGTTCTGCCGGTATGAGTTTTTGAAAGATTATAACTCACATATATTTGGGAATCACATAAAGGAATACAGTAGAAGATCTGACAAGAGTTTTAACTTGGATTCAAATCGTAGTTGAAGATTCAACTGGTAAAAATGTATTCTTCTAAATTAACTTCGGATACATGGGTTTTATTTTAATCATTCGTCATCAAAAATTTTATTTGAAACCCGTTTTGCTGTTTACTCGTCTAGTTAATTTTTTTCGTTAATCGTTTACAAAAACAAAGATCTTGGCAGTCTTGTCTCCAACAATTGATATCAGAGCCATTTTATTTTTTATTTTCGATTATCATGGCCGGATAGTTTTAGAACTATTGCTAACTTTATTTTACAGACGTTCTAATTTCAATTTTATAATCGTCATTAATTCATTTTTTATTAAATAATTTGTGAATGATTATTATTATTTTTAATCAGGGGTTAACCGTGTTAGATTGAATGTAAGATTTTGGGACATAGGATGGATATAATAGCTAATTGCTATTTTTAAAATATTTATTTAGATTATTTAAAAATAAATTGAACATGTCCAAGAACACGAAAAATGTAGGCGGCACCGGCGGTAGTTCAGGTTTTAATGGGCCACAGATCGTGGTAAGTTTTTAATGATTTTAAATGAATTTTTTCAGTGACTTTTCTGGCAGTATTTATGCATAAAAATAGTATAAAAATAAGTCAAAAACAGCGAGAAAAAATCACCAAAATAGCCTGATCCCGGCGGCTTTGCCAGCAGCAATTTGGCAGCAGTTTTTATAATTTTTTGGACCATTTTTGGGATCCTTTTTTGGGTAATTTTTAAACATAAAATAACAGTAAAATATGCCTCAAAATACTATTAAAAGATAATAAAAAAATTAGGTCAAAATCACAACCAAAATAGGCAATAAATAGGCCAGCAACTGTAGTGGCTTCCAGGCAATTTTCTGACAGTTTTTCGGGCTATTATTGAGCAATTTTTATGACATAAAGATTTTACTTTCCAAGAGCTTTTCAACAATATGAAATACGTCGAAAACGGAGTTTGAAAAGAGGTCGAAAAAATCTCGAGAAGTTAGCGATTCTAGGTGGCAGCGCTGGTGAGTGGCGGCAATCTGTTCTATGTAGTTTTTCAGCGGTTTTTTGACCTATTTTTGAGCAAATATTTTGTAAAAAATAATACTTTTTGAGAGTTTTCCTTTGATATAAAGTACGTTGAAAATAGAGTTTGGAAAGAGGTCGAAAAAGCCTCGAAAAGCTGGCGGCGCAATGCTGTTGCGGGCAGCAGTGTTTTTTGTCGCTTGGACAGTTTTTTTAGCTATTTTTTAGGCATTTTTTAGCAAATTTTAAAAAATTTTATATTTTGAGAGCTTTCCAATGATATAAAACTAATCAAAAACGACGCTTGGATGAGGTAGCAAGAGCCACCTAAAAGTGGCGATAAGGCGGCGCCGGTGGTGCTTGGTGGTGGCCAGCTATTTTCTCTTTTTCGTGGTTGTTTTGTGTTGATTTTCTGATAGATATGGGACTGATTTGATATATATTAATATATCTGTTAGTATCAAAAAAGCCTGCTGCAATCAGGATACTGAATCAAATGCGAGCATGGATTAAAACAGCTAATTCTCTTAGAAAGACTAAAACACTTCAGTATTTTACTTGGATCATAAAATCGGGATATATGCATATCATATTTATATATATGTGAACTGCGTGGATAGTTGTATATTTATTTTATTTATCCTATTAATTTAATTAATTTAAAATTTTAATTTTAATAAAAATATTTTATAATAGAAAATAAAATTAAGTTTTTTTAATTAATTAATTTTAAGTAAATGAAAAAAATATAGATATTTTATTTTTTACAAATTACAAAATATCATGTTTAAGATGATTTTTCTTAAAATTGGATATCTTGAAACGTGGGAATTGATTTTGAATTTTGAATTAATTAAATGGGAACATGTTTAATTGAAATAAATTATTATTTTTCAAAAAATATAGAACAAAAAATAAAATAAATAAATGCTTTTAATCACTACATTAGCTAAAAAACTGGAAACAAAACTGTGCATTTATTAAATTTTATTTGTTACATATTTAAACACGAAAAGATGGTTTGATAAACTAAAATCTTTAAAATTGTGAACACGAATATATGTTTGATTCTTTCAGATCATGTGATTTTCAGAATTAATAAATTTATTTTAATTAAACGAAATTTTATAACCCTCAAAAATATTTTTAAAATCTAAGTGGAAGAGAAAATTTATTTACAGATAAATTTTGCGGTCTCCATCACCAGTTTGTAGGTGATGCAATTAAACCCTACATGTCGGCAGTAAAGCCTTCTTCCCCAATGAACAGATTAATTGCGGTATCGTCAGTACAAACCTACTTTAGGAATAATTCTGCATAATTGTTAGTATATATCACTTCTTCAACTGAATAGTTCATTGCGAAGCGATTGATTTGGGATTAGGTAATGGTTAACACTTAGCTATATATAATAATATCATCTCCAACTGAGTCACTGCTATTATATAATGGTCCGAAACTATTCAGCTATTTAATTTTACTTGGTAAGATCAGTTGTCTAGATAGTAAAATTAAAAAAAATTACCATGTCTGGTCTTATGAAGAATAGTAGACGTCCTCCCAACGAGACATATTATTCTCAAGTTACCAAGCTGTTGGCGGATTAATTTTAAAATGCTATAGGGAACCAAATTAAATTGATTTTAAAATTTTGCTCATCATAATTAACGATTATTTTTTTAATTATGTGATTCTCATGATTAAAATGGCTTTCAACCTACTCGCTTCAATACTAAAAAAAATAAACTTATGGAACCAAATTTTGTTGACTGAAAATGTAACTTGGATATAGTTTTAACTACCAATGGTATTCCTTCAATACCAGAAAATGTGTTTGTTTCTTAAAAAAAAAAAATCTTCGAAGCCGAAAGGCATGAAGAAGAAAAAGGTTCAGAAATAGATAGACATGGTTTCCAGGATAGTTAATGGGCCACGGACTGCTATATTTAGTATTTTTCAGTAAGTAGAACAACGAAGGTAATTTCTATTCACTGATTATGAAAATATGTTTAGCGGTATTATCTATCGGTACCTAATGTGTAGATACGGGAGCGACTAATCATATCTGCAATTCTTTATAGGGGTTCTAAAAAATTCGATAACTTAGTGTGGGGAGATTTACTTATATATGGGTAATAATACAAAGGTAACAGCAGTTGTAGTAGAAAATGTCAGTCTCAGTTTTGGTAGAGAACGAATTTTAATATTGAGATATTGTCTTTATGTACCTTCTATTGAAAGAAATTTAGTTTTCGTTTCTAGATTGGTTAAAGACAGATGTTTGATTTATTTTAATAACTCTGTGATTATTAAGGATAATAAACGAGTTATCTGTTCTGTTACATTGGTGGATGATCTTTATATTATTATTCCAATCTCTCATACACTGTAACTGACTGAAATGAATAACACATCTAATTTATCATATAAGAGAAAGTTTTCTTCTTTAATGAATCAAATATTTCTTTGGCACTTACGCTTGGGTCATATTAATCTAAAAAGTATTAACATGCCGGTAGCAAATGCACTTTTGAGTTCATTGAAAGTAGAGACACTTTTAGTTTGTGAATCTTGCTTAGAAGGTAAAATGCCCAAGAGGTCTTTTTCGATCAAAGGCTATAGAGCTAGAGAACTGTTGGAGCAGGTTCATTCTGATGTGTGTGGTTCTATGACAATCCGGGTTAGAGGTGGCTTTGACTACTTCGTCAATTTTATTGATGACTACTCAAGATATGGATACATTTACCTGATGAACCGTAAGTCTAAATACTTTGAAAAATTCAAAGAATTCAAGACGGAGACGTAGAAGCGTTTGGATAAAAGTATCAAATCACTACAATCTGACCGTAGTGGAGAATATCTCTTTGGAGAGTTTAAGGACTACTTGTTATCAGAGGGGATTACATCCCAATTGACTGCACCTGGTACTCCGCAACAGAATGGTATAGCAGAAAGAATGAATAGGACTCTTATGGAGATGGTAAGGTCCATGATGAGTTATTCAGGTTTACTTGATTCGTTTTGAGGACTCGCTTTAGAGATAGCGGCTTACATTTTGAACATGGTACCTTCTAAGTCAGTACCTTCTACTCTCATATAACTGTGGATCGAGCGTAAGCCTATTCGGAAACACATTCGGATTTGGAGATGTCCAGCACATGTGCTGAAAGGGAACGTGAGTAAGTTAGAATCGATGACAGAAGTCTATTTTTTGTGGAGTATCACAAGGGAACGAATGATGGTCTATTTGATAATCCTAAGGATCAGAAGATCAATATTAGCACCAATACCCGATTCTTAGAAGATAATTATATTATGGATCACAGGCCCAATAATAAAATTATTTTGGAAGAACTGAGAGAAAATACCAGTAGAATAAAAGAACAAATCACTAATATTCTATTACCTCATTATAGTGGGAGGATTATCAGGACATGTGCAAATAAAGAACAGGGTGCTGATGCACAGGTTTCTGATTCTGCACAGCGTGTTACTACTAATACACAAACACGTGTAGTGTCTCGTCGTAGTGGGAGGATTATTCATCAACCTGACCGGTATATGTTATTGGGAGAGTCTTTTGATAGGATCTTGACAGAACTAGATACCGAGCCCTATAACCACAATAAAGCACTTCAAGACAAAGATGCAGATCTTTGGCAAAAGGCTATGAATTCAAAGATTGAATCTATGTATTCCAATCAGGTCTGAAAACTTGTAGAACCACCCGAAGGTATAAAATCTATTGGATACAAGTGGACCTACAAGAGGAAGAGAGAAGCATACGGGAAGGTTGAAAGCTTCAAAGCTAAGCTTGTTGCTAAATGGTTCACTTAGAAAAAGGGATCGATTATGAGAAAACCTTTTGCTGGTAGCCATACTTAAGTCTATCTGGATTCTCTTATCCATTGTCGCACATTTTGATTACGAAATCTAGCAAATAAATGTCAAGACAGCTTTCCTTAACAGAAATCTTGACGAGTGTATCTATATGATACAACTAGACGGATTTATTATAAAGGGCTAGGAACACATGTTGTGTAAGCTTAAAATATCTATTTATGGACTTAAGCAGGATCGAGGTCTTGGAACACTCAATTTGATCAGGCCATTAAGTCTTATAGTTTTAATCAAAATCTGGATGAGTCTTGTGTGTACAAGAAGCATGACAGAAGCATGGTGATCTTTCTAGTACTTTACGTAGATGATATCTTGCTCATCGAAAATGATGTGGGGGCATTATCTATGGTTAAAGTATAGTTATTTGGGCAGTTTGATATGAAGGACTTGGGAGAAGTCAATCACATCCTAAGGATTAAGCTTGTACGAGATCAGAAAGAAAGAATGATGGGCTTATCACAAGTAAAGTATACTGATGATATGTCCTTACTTGTTTTAGCATGTATGGTTTCAAGAAAGGGTTTCTCTCTTTCAGGCATAGAATCACTCTATCCAAGGATCAGTGCCCTAAGACACCAGATGAGATAGAGAAGATGAAGGCGGTTCCTTATGCTTCAGCAGTATGAAGTCTCGTGTATGCTGTATTTTGCACTATACCTGATATTTACTTTACCGTTGGCATGGTTAGCAGATATCAGTCTAACTCAGGGTAAGAGTATTGGACTACGGTAAAGAATAGAATCAAATACCTGAAAAGGATTAAGAATTATATGTTGATTTACTAGACAAACGGTCTAGTATCTTTGGAGTACATAGACTCAGATTTTCAGTCAGACATATAACTTATATCAGGAGACAACCTTGCAGATCATTTACAAAGAACTTACTGGTTAAGACTTTTGATAGTCATGTAGAGGGCATGGGAGTCAGATGCATGGCAGTATGATTTTGAGTATAAGTAGAAGATTGTTAGAGTTTGTATACTCAAAATTATATTTTTAGTATTTAATTTTATTTTAATAAAATTAATTAACCATTTTATGAGAATCTTTATGAATAATGTATATATATCATTTATTTGTTATGCATAGATGTCCAATATTCTGTATAATATTTAATCTAGTGTGTAGAGTACAGCTTATACACAGAAGATTAGATTTTAAGTTCTTGCAGAATATAACTTTTATGTTAACAGTTTAGATGAAAATTTTCATACCATCGGTACGACTGTAACACGGAGTTTTAATAGGCTTGTCTTGGTTACAAAAAATAGATAATAGCGTCGTCTATTGTTCTGACTCTCTGTACTAGTACACTTTGTGTGTATTGAACGGGACATTTGGGGCAATTAATTTTATACTGACTATATAAATTAATTCACATCCCAAGATTATTATGAATAATACTTATCCTCTTAATCTTAAAATAATTATTAATTTGCATATATTTAATATTCGTTATTTTGATTCATTAGAGGGTGCGATCTTATATGGGTCAATATTCTATGAGAGTTGGATAGCGGTATTATTTATATGGTAAATATTAATTATTGATAGAATTCACGTCACAAAAAGATCAGGATTGACGATACCCTCTTAAGAAAGCTTATAAGTTTTGACCGGGCCAAACCCTGCAGGTGGATTTGATTATATGGCTGTTAGATAAGTTAAGCAGAAGGGCTTAAACAATATCAAGATGCCGATTAAATTAAATTATCAGTAATTAAATTTAATTGGCGGGTATCAAAAATCTTAACGTGAGGAGAAATGGTAAGTATTTAATAGTAGAAGCTCAATGTAAGATGGTCTTGAGATTATGGGTTAGAGTGCAATTATGATTCTTTAGTGGTATGAACTATAATTTAGTATTTTATGAAAATTACAGAAACGGCTGCAGGTTTTTTATAATTGCATACACCGTTATGAGATTTGCTTAATTGTGAAAACCATTGATACGTGTCGATATTCCACTGGAAGTCTTACTCATAATTATTCTCCAGGTCCCTGCAGTAACCCTATAAATATGCGAGTAAGCTGAACTAATTTTATAATTTTTCTTCTAAGACTAAAGTTGTCTTGATTCTGCTGGTACGAGTTCTCGGATGATTATAGCCCACACTATATCCGGAAATCACATAAAGGAATACAGTAGAAGATCTGACAGGAGTTTCAGCTCTGATTCAAATCATAGTTAAAGATTCAACCAGTAAAAATGTATTCTTCTAAATTAACTTTGGATGCACGGGTTTTATTTTAATCGTTCGCCATCAAAAGTTTTATCTGGAGTCTGTTTTGGCGTTTACCCGTCTAGTTAATTTTTTTCGTTAATCGTTTGCAAAAACAAAGATCTTGATAGTCTTGCCTCTGACACTCTCTTTATCTCTATTTTCTGTATTTACATGCATTTGAGAAATCTAATTAAGAACTAATGAGGATTAGTAGAGATTAACCTCACGGTTGGGCAAACGAGATGCTAACACCTTTTCTAATTCATAACTTAGCCCCCAAATCCTTTTTTTTCTCTAGTTAACGTTTTAAAAATCAGTTGCCTAATTTTGTTTTTCTTGATTGTTTTTAAAAATTAAGTGGCGACTCCATTTTCAACAATAAAAGTTTTTCAAAATTTGATTTTCAAGGTGTTAAACTATTTTCTAAATATTTCTTGAATTTTCTTATTTTTGAACAACAAAAATCCCAAATTTCGGTGCTGCACTAGGGGAGGAGCGAGAGTACCCGAGCTTAGGGTGACTATTGCGATGCTTGAGTTTTAGTGTCTTGACCCTCCTACTTTTGTTGGAGATTTCGATCCCAAGGTGGACACATAATGGCTAGAGCTTGTGACAAGGATCATTGATACGTTGCAAATTATTGAGGATGATTTGAGAGTTACGTTCGTCGCTTTTCAGCTGATGGGTGATGCCCATGAGTGGTGGAAGTTTACTAAAACCATAGTGGAAGGTACGTGGGATGCTTTTATGAAGGTATTTTTGGAGAAATACTTTCCCGAGTCTTCGAGGGACCTTTATCATGAGGAGTTTTTTTCTCACTCAGAGGATGATGAATGTCGTACAGTATGAAGCCTAGTTCACCAGCTTGTCCCATTTTGCACAAGAATCTATGGCTACTGATGAGCTACGCTCGAAGAGGTTTGAAAGGGGTCTAAGGCCCGTGATTAGGGAACGAGTAGTAGGATTGAAACTAGGTGTCTTCGCAGAACTAGTGGGCCGTTTGAAATCCTTGAGAGGGTTAAGGAGGTGGCATACCGTTTGGCTTAGCCTCCTAAATTGTCTTCTATGCATAATGTGTTTCACGTTTTCATGCCCTGGACATACGAGCCTTACCCATCACATATCTTGGATTGGGCTGAGTTACGGGTGGACAATGGTGTTTCTTTTGAGGAACGACTTGTGGGAATTTTAGATACGATGGAATAAGTGTTAAGAAGGAGAACCATTGCCTACGTCAAGGTTCTATGGTTTTATCATGGTGTCGAGGAAGCTACATGGGAGATCGACTCCGAAGTTCGTGCTAGGTACCCGAAGTTTTTTTTCTTGACCTCGTAGCGAATTTCGGAGGCGAAATTACTTAAGGGGAAAGAGTTGTGAGACCTGGTTCCTTTTTAAATTTGTAATATATTCGTGATGTGTTGAGTATTGCTTTTTGTTGTTATAGAAAGACTTGTTTTTATATGTTTTATGCATGTGATAGTTTAGATATGCATGTTGGTTTCAATTCTAGTCCTATTGGGTGTTGTGGTAGAAAGTTGAAAACTTTTTGAGTAGGACCACTCGATCGGTCTAAAGACCACTTGAGCGGTCTGTCTGCGTGGATTATATAAGTGGCAGCTAATGGCCTTGGTTCTTGAACCCAATCTTGGTCAACAAGGTTCCCTTTCTCTCTTGAAAGAAAAATCAGAACCTCAGCTTTCTCTTAGCTTTTGGCTTGGGTCGGGTTCAGTTTTTGGCGTTACGATAGTGGAACGTTGCTATTCTCGTTGTGGGTTTTGCGTCTATCGAGCATAATCTTGTTTTGACGACTTTGATTTTTTGTCGGTGTTTAAAGTTTTAAGTTTTTAACTCTTTACAATAGGATTCTAGACTATTTTGCTTTAAAACGGTGTTATATGTGATTACATGCATTTTTACCGTTTTAAAATACTACAAATTTTGAACTTTGTGTTTAAACCATGTTTGGTTGGATAAAAATCACATTAAGCTTTTGTTTTGGTTTATTACAAAGTTGGTGGACGTATGTGTACGTGTTTTTCAAAAGGATGAGTTTTGAAAATCGAAAGGATTTATGTATATGTTGAGAAAACATAGTTTTGGGAGGTGTGGAGTTAAATCTTGAGGTTGAGCCGTGGTTTCAACGTGTGGTTGATGACTAAGTGTCTTTACATGTTTGTGTATGGCTGTGTGCCTTTCTTGATGTATAGCAACTATGTGTGTAACTTGAGATTCGATTGCTCTTGCAGTGAAAAATCATAAAGAATTGTTTGGTTGGGGTAATTTCTTATCTTGTGGTGAAAGACCATAAGAATTGTATAAATGGGGCGAATATTGGTCTAGTGGTGAAAGACTGAAAAGAATTACATAATTAGAGTAGTACTTGTCCCTTAGTGAAAGACCGTAAAAGAGTGCAAAGTGTATAGGAATTATCGTTGGTTGTGGAAACCTAGTGAAAAATAACGTGTACTTGTTTATTGAATTATTGAACGTTAGTGGATTATATAAAAACGTGTGATTTTAAGGTTGAAAAACCATTTTGAGATTTGTGACGTCAAGTTATTTATATGATTGGCGATTGCACGCTATGCTTTTAATTCATATTAGTCTATTTCCTATTGAGTTTTGGCTCAAGTTGTGGGATTTAAAACCTTTTAGGTGAAAATGATCACGTAGCGTGATCTTGAGCAGCCCCGGAGGTGGTGATAGACAAAGTTCTTATTTTATAGTTTGGTAGTTATTTTTGGTTTTATTAATAGATCATGTAATGATATAATATGTTTCAGAGTTGAAAGCATATGTTTTGTAAGCCTTAAGGCCAAGATACCAATGCACGTATGCTGTATGATAATGAGAGGAACTTTGGGTGGTTGTTTTTAGTTTAATGGTTGTATGAAATGATTTTGTTTGGGTTGGTTTTAACGTTATAATGTACGGTTTTTGGTTGATTTTATGTTTAATACCAAACCATGTGCCTCGAGGAAGGTTTTGAACCATGTCTTAACATGTTTTTGGTTGCTTAGTCTTGCTTTGTGGGTTTTTAAAAAGTTAGAAGAAAACGGTTAAGTGTTGGGTATTAAAAGTTGGGTTTTAAAAAATGGTCCAGAGCCAAATCGCTCAATGGACCACTCAAGCGGTTTATCGAGCGGTCAATGCAAACCCTCGGTTACTTTATAGGTCGTGGGAAAAAGCAATGTACAGGTTAGGACCGCTTGAGCGCTCTGGACAAAATCTAAAATTTTTTATTGTTTTATTTTTAAACCTTAGCTCGTGAGGGCCTCTATCTGATTCTGTTGTGTTTTTCTTTTACTTGAATTAAACTTTTGAAAGTGTGTTTTTTAAATGTTTTGAAGTTACTTTTAGCTTACGTCATGGACTCATTTGGACTTTGGTAATTTTGGTGGATCTTGGTATCACAAAATAAAATTTTTTAGGTGATTTACGTTACCCGAGTTTTGGGGGCGTGACAGATCCGGTGTAAAATTTATTATAACCCTAACATTTTTTTTTATGACTTGAACTACTAAATTTTATAGTGGTCCCGTTTGGGTCATTTGTTTATTTGTTTATTTTATTTGACTTATTTTTGTCTTTAGTAAATTTTTTTTATCATTTAGTTAAATTATGATACTTTTAAATTTCTTTAATTGAGGCGTTCAGAAAAACTAAATTTTTTTGATCAAAATCTAAAAAGGTTCAAAAAAGACAAAAAAAAAACTAATAAGATAAATTTTATATTATTTATTTTTATTTTGTAAACTTTTTTCATATCAAAATTTGTACGTTTTTATTTTATCTTATTGAAATGGCTCGACAAAGTAAAAATTTGTAGACAAAAGATGAAAAAAAATTTAAAAAATAAAACAAAGCAAAATTAACGAGATCATACATGTAAAAAGTCAGATTGAATGGGCATCTGTGTGATCTTTAGCCCAAACCCCGGAGATTGCACAGATAAAGGGAGCGGGTTAAGGATTGCGAGCCCGGGTACCCGCTGAATTGCAGCCGTACTGAGTCGCTAAGATACGGAATCTGTGAGTTAATGCGCTGGGACAAGTGTGAAAATCTTGCAATATGAAAGGGGAAGAAAATTAAATAAAACAAAAGAAATGGGAAAAAAAAGAATTGCGCAAAGAAAATGGAATGAAGTCAAATTCAAAAGAAGTTTGGCGTCTGAGAGTGGGTTTCAGAAGAAGTATATCTGCTTAATGTTTTTTAATTTTAGCATTATTACGTTAAAACACCACATATTCAGAGTCTATTTGCACCCCCTTTGGATCCGTAATCTCAAGCAGGAATCTCTCTCTGTCTTTGTATGATTTAGTCATGGCGGCTGCAATGAGAATTGTTTTCGGATTGCTGACATTTGTCACTATCGGCATGATTATAGGTTTTGTTCTGATCTAACAAACACACACGCTTATATTTATGGCCATTGGATGTGCATGTTTATCACGGGTGTGATTTGATCGTCAATGATGTAATTAGGACTCTGCAATTTCCGTACCTATGGCCATTGTACTTTCTCTCTCTCTCTCTCTCTCTCTCTCTATTTCTCTCTCTCATAAACTCTCTTTCTCTATATTTGTTCTCTTCCCTTATCTTCTCTTATTTCCTCCCTTCATTTTGGAGACCAATATCTTAGAATCTCACAAAGCCAGCAAAGGTAAAGTTGGTCTACACATCGCATGCTTCAACTAGAATCACACAAATTTTGTTATGATGAGTTTGGAATTTCGAGGTCGTTCCTATCTTTGAGATTTTGTTTCTTTGAGGTGAGATTCTGGACTTCCTTTTTGTTATGTGATTTACACGTGATGAATGCTTTATTTTTTTTAAGAAAATGCGAAAAAGTTAGTTTTTGAGCATGAACCCTAATTTTTTCAAATGGTAGAAATTATGCTTGATGATATGTTAAATGTTGTCTAGAAATTGGCAATGGTTAATTCTCAGTTGAGAAACTTGAATTTGAAGTAGTTATAAATTTAGGGTATTTATGTGTAATGTTTAAGGTGAGAAACTAAGTGTTCATGAACTGTGTATGCTATGCGGATGATGAAGTGTCCATATGGAGAATTTACTTAGAAATAGAGATGAAATTGGCATAGGCCCAAAACATGATTAAATTGATTATATATGCGTTTTCACATGAATTGGAGATTCTTAAGCACTGATTATGCTCGGTTAATTGTGAAATAATATGTGGGTTGAAAGGGGGTTAGTTTATGTTAATGTGCCGATGTAAGTTTGAATTGACTAGATCCCAGGTAAAAGACCTAAAACTTGCGCAAGATTAGGTGCTTTACTCGTCTAGTTAATCTTCGAAAATATGGTTTGATTGTGTTTGCAACTTATGTGCTGCGTAGTTGGCAATTGGTACCTTATGGTCCCGTTTGGTAAATTGCACGGTTTGAAATAGCTTTAGGTTAGAAAATGCCTCGTTCGTCAAAATGCCCCATGTGAATTCGGTAAATTGACCAAAAATTGTGATATATGGTTCTTGGCTATTGAAGGTTAGCTCAGGTGATTAATCAAACTGCTAGATAAAAGAAATTTGAAAGTTGAGTTTTGGATTGAGTTATTACATTATTCTTAAAAGAAATAAACTCTCGGGGGTTGGGTATAGCACCGTATGCATCATTGCATTAATTACATGTCATGCATATTTTCATGGTTAGTTTTGTTCCTGTTGAGCCTTGCATGACATTGTATTACATAGTATGTTCTGATGTGAATCCCACAACGCATACGTCATCCGTGTCATTATTTTTGGAAGCTGACCTACCTGTTTTATTTTTGGTTTAATTCGATGTCATGTCAAGCCATAAGGCCAAATATTGTGTTTTGGAAATATTGGTGCATGTAATTGGGAATGAAATATGCTTATAGAATGCTTTTCGATATAAACTTATGATGATGGAATGAATTGTAATTCCATGAATGTTTGGAAGTCAATGAATAGAAATGAACATTTGAAGATTTATTTATGAATTGCATGACTTATAGATTTTGGTTTGAAAATATAGCCGCATGGGTTCGAATAATTGTATAATTCTCATTTCATAGTGCTAGATGTATGGGTTGCAATGCTATGAGGAGTTTGGAGCTATAGTTTTTTTTTTGGTAATTAAGGAGCTATATTTTTTGAGCGAAATTTGTGTATGTAGGTAGTATTTTAACTTCTTGGAGCCATTGAACGCTAGTGGATTTAGAAACTTTGGACTTGGAACCTCACCTCAAACAAATTTGATAATTTTAGATTTTTAGTTATTCTGAATCTTTTCTAAATAATTCAAATATTCAAAACATTCCTTGAACCAGTTTTGCCCAAACGGAGCCTACGGGCGTCCGGACGGATTTTGGCAAAAATTTGGGAACGGAGTCTGGAGATTTCTGGCTCCACAGAAGGGACCACCGTCCAGATGGCAGTCACCATACTTGTTGGTATCTTTTCTTGGGCTCCTAAAGTCTTTATGTTTGTTTAGTTTAATAGCTTGAAAAATTCTATCCCATATTTTTCTGTAGATGTTGGTACTTCTTTGAGGATATTGTTAAGAGTGTCAATAGATCCATTGAGAAGTTGATTTTCCAATCTCTAGTCTTTTGTTGAGACCTTCATTTGTAACCTTGGTTGACCATGGACTAAATTCTATTCTCTCTTTCTTAAATTTTAGAACTTCTAGCCCTTCTAAACTGCATATTCAACCGATAATTTATACGTGGAATTGTATTTTTTTTTCAGTGTGGAATTTTATGGTGTGAACTTAGGTTTATTTGTAACCAGAAGTTTGTTTTATCAATGCTACAAGTTACTTTTCAATTTCATTTTCCCTTCAAATACAAATATTGCATTGATGGATGTGAAACTTGTTTAATGTGCTCATATTAGCATTTTCACTGCTCTATGATAGATTATTACGATGACATTCTATCAATTGGGATTTGCAGGAGCTTTGTGTCAACTGGCATTTATTCGAAGGTTAGAAGATTCGTATGGTATATTTTCTTAAACATTCATTCCTTCCATCTTTCAAGTTATTAAATTGTTTTTTGATTGTCTCTTTTATGCTTCTTGCTAGCCTAAACGGCCATCATTCCTCTCTTCTTTCCTTTTTAGTTTTTGAAATTATTGTACCCATTATATAACATATTTTTCACTGAAAGTCATTTGCCACATGCTTTGCAGAAGTTGAATTCTTGCTTGAATTTCTTATTTTATTGGTTGTGAACACTATAATTTATATGATTCTTCATATGGGGAAATCGGACTCGTTTCATCTTAATGTTATTTCTGCGTCCCCTTGTGTGATTCATTTCACATAATTTTTAGTTTGTGGAGGTTGGTCATGATCATGTTCAAGACAAATGATGTGATGATGGGGAATTCCTAATCAGGAAACTCATGACATAACAGAGGCAATGACAAGCAAGACAAACATGCCTTTACGTTAATCATTGAAAAGAGTTATTTGACATACCGAGAGAAAGAAAATTGAAAGGAAAGAAAAAAGAACCTAGACTAATAGTGTATTGACTCTTGAGATAATTCTCATGGTATTATGGAAGTCAAAATATTCATTTGTTTTATATTTCTTTATATTTATTTTTGTTGTAACTCCAAGATTCAACAGGCATTGTTTTGAAAGAGCGGTTCGGCTCTTGAAAATATGGCCAAGACATACAACTTTTCTAATATATATACACATGTATATTTGGCCTTTGAAGATAAAGTGTGTACAATAAGAATTTTTAAAATATTCAGAAACTGTAACGTCAAATTTTCAATGTAAATATCAATAAAAAATCCAGTGTATTACCTAAACATGCAGAGAGGCTATTTCAATGATTTGAATATGACTATAACAACCACATTTGCTCGTGTACATTATTCAAAAATTGGTTAAATGTGAATTTTATCAAATTTTACTTGACAGATTCCCATCCGTATCTGGTTCTTCTTTGATGGTCAACGTGAAGTGCCTTGGAATCACACTCATTAGGATCTTGTGGTGCTAAACATGAGACTTCCTATGTAATATGACACACATTATAGAAAATGTGTTATTGGGGTGTATCACTTGTTGATGGTATTTATGGCATGGGGTAAATATATAACAAACTTAAGAATGCATACATTATGTGTGATTACCACATTATCAAGTTGCATTTTAAACTTTTGAGATGGATTTTCTTCTCTACCATGTTTTAATAGCGCTTTAAGATTTAAAAGCAAGCAACAGGCCATCACTCTTTATTCCAGTCCTTTTGCCTAAAGAATTTGCAGTTGATTATGAAATTTAGAACTTTGAATTGGGAACCTAAAGGATGCATTGACACATATTTCACATATGAAGCTGTATTTTTCTTGGAGCAAGATTTTTGGGGAATAAAGTTTTTTGTCAATTAATTAGATGAATATTTTCTATGAGAAATGAATAGAATTCTGTGTCCAATCCCCTCTATTAAATGTACCTAGGTACTCAGCATCTACCACAATGTTTTTGACGCATCGAATCCTACATATCCTTTACATGGTATCTCGTTGTCTTCCATGAGTCTTGTTTTGGGGCACATGAAAGGATATATTGAATGAATTTACTTTGGCACCTACATAGTTTAACAACTGTAGAGGACCATCAGCACTTAGTGGGTGTTCTGGTCTTATTGGCCTTGGTAGATGCCTTGGAAGAGAGATAATGAGTCATTGTGTCAGCCTTATTAAGAGGCGAGTGGAAGGCTACAATGAACGAAACAGCTTCAACACCCCTATGGCTAAATGACTCTAAAAGCAAGGATGAACAGTAGTTTGTATGCTTCTCTCTAGGGGCCTTGGGAGAGACAAAACAAGGCTCTTTATTGATTATCATGAGAGAATCAAGAGCTCGGGTCATTAGTCCTACGCTAGGGGCGTGGATGAAGGCCCAAGTATCTCCCATGGTTATTTGACAAGATGACATCACAGAGTCCTCCACATATAAACTTTCTTATAGGTTATGGGAAAAAAAATATACTAGTGAATTCTACTTTAGCACCCAGAATGCTTAATGATCATCAAGTAAATGATTGGCAATATGGTTTAGGCTAGCTTAAAGGGTTAGCGGTCAGCCCCAAAAGCTTACCTTGTTTGGACTTAAGCTTTTAAGTCAACAAGTTTATTTAGCTAACTTTTATGGAGAAGGGCCCAGACCTCAAAACCCTAGCTTAATGCGTTAAATAACTATAAAGCCATTATCATTTATAATATTTAGCTTCCTACATGTTTGCTCAAATCTTTTAAGTAAGAGAGATATTAGAAAGCACATTCTTAATTGTTACTGGGGGAATCAGGAGTTAACTAAGTAATTGGATGGGGCTAAGCTTAAACTCTTGGGTCATATTGATAGGCCCATTTTCATAGGCTTCCTTCCAGCAAACCGTGGATCATTACAATTTGGTGTTAGAGCTAATCTTTGTCATATGGGGATTTTGTGCTAGGCTTTAAAGCAGTGTGGTTAGAATAAAGGCTCTGGTGAGGGGAAAAAGCCATAGGGTAGTTTATCTTGTGCCTGCTTATAGGATGCTCTATGGTCGGTTATAATCTATTAACCCCAACAAACAAAATTTTCATTTGTTTCCATCATAACGGCCAAAACATTTCAGTTTTCTAAACAACCGGAATGAAACACTAGTGGAATAATACAATTCTATTGTTACTTTCGAAACACACCAAAACATTGTGCAACATACCTAAACACGTTTTATTGGAAGGAATTTAAAATTCTTCATAAATTTTTTATGTTTGTTTTAGAAAATTATACATGGCTATGTATTACTTTATTCAAACTAGTATTATTAGTATTATAGTGCTTAAGTAAACTTTTGCACCTTATTCTGTTGAGATCTTACACTTTTTTGGAATAATCTCCCCTTATATTTAATAAAATTTAGTATTTAATTATATATAAAAATAATAATTCGTGGAAACATTGGCTTTTATGGTTTTACATGTGTTCTTTTATGTGAATAAGTACATAAATCTTTATCTATGTAATTAGCCCATTATTGGTCTTTAATACATAGACTTTACCATATGTTTTCATGCCATATTTGGATTAGAAAACCTAAGATAGAAGATTACTTCTAATTACTAAGCTAGAATCATCATAACGAATTGTCTATGTTCCCATAATTCTTCCCTAAGCAGCAAACAACGCCTGTGCACTGAATCCCTTTTTACCCCATTGCCATTGTGTTCTAGCCGCCTACATGAACTAAAAATGTTTCCGAAATTTTAGAAACATTTCGATATATTTCATTTCCTCTATTAATTGAAACAACGCATCAAAACAAAATTTTGATCCTTAACTATCCCACATTGCCAGCCAAGGGAATAACCTAGCAATGCAAGAAGGATGTCACACATTTAAGGGGTGTTGATTTTGATACTCCACTTTGACATCAGATGGAAAGGGAAATGTCTAATGCTATATAAGTAAAGACTTTGGACCTTTCTATTACAAGGCATTTTCCTAGGAAAATTTGAGAATAGGAAAGTTGTTTGCTGACCACGTGGGCGTGCTTGGATAGGCACCTATGCTTTGCGTGCTTGGCAAAGTGGACACTATTGTACTTGGAGGGGATGAGTCGTCACAAATTTAGCACCACTTGTAACAACCCACCATAAGTGGGTGTCTAAGAAAGTGGGTCTGTTAACTTGGATTAAGTTATAGAGCGCATTTCATTATACACTAAAACGATTGATTCTTTTCAAGCCTTTACTTCTCCACCACACTATTACGGAGCTTGTCACGGGACCAAAGTTAGCTCTGATGCTCCTTGTAATGACCAACCGTCTGTAGTGGATGTTTTATTGTATTCTAATATAACTTCCCATCCACAATTGATTACTAAATGGAACCTTGGGTTATAGTCATATGTTGGGGATAGGAATTGGAAATCTTAGCTGAATGGTGATTTTGGCTAACTAGACTTTGGGGTCTAGTTTCTTGATAGATAGGGTAATATTTTTATTCATATTTCTAGTTTAGTAATAATCCATAGCTTAATTACCCAAAAAAAAAAAAATCCATAGCTTAAGAGTTTTGGAATCAAGGGACATAAGTTTTAGAAGATTTGGAGCCATTAGTTCTGGTTCTTTCCTTGGTACATGGTGATGGGTCACCTTTAGGATATTTGTATGAAAAATGGAAACAGCTATGGAAGGAATCAAATATCATTGTGGAAACAATCAAGCTAAGTACATGCGCATATGTAAGTTGTTTGAAGAAAGAAGTCAAAATATAATAAAACCAATACAGGCAGCTGTAGGATATTTAAATCCTACTTATATGTGTGCTGATAACTTAACACAGGATCCTGGAATGGAGACTATAACCTATGGGTGGGTGCTTAGAAACCTAATTCTTGGGGAGGAAAAATAAGATTTTACTAGACAAGAAAAACTTATGAAAACAACTTAAGTCTTCAAGATACTGCAATGACTAAATTATCTCATCCTCGTAAGGTTGCATTAACTTATATAAATATATACAATTAAATTTAAATAAACCTTATAACTAAATGTTTAACTATCTTACTATTTGTAGGAGTATGGTGGGATTATTGTGGTGATTGTCTTCTAAGTTCTGATGTTACAGAAGTATTTTATGTGAGTCTAAGTCAACCTCTTCTTTGTTTGAGACTATGATGATGGAGAATTTCAATAAACTAGGAGCACAAGATTTAGGTCTGATTATTCTTTAGAAACTCAACGAACTTTCTTAATATAACTATATAATATGTGGATCGTGAACTTGATGAGAAGAATTATCCATCAAACTGCAACAATGAGATTCTAGATGATGGTTTAATGAGTGATGAAAATTCTTCTTGGTGTTTATATGGTTAAATTTAAAATATTGTTTTACACTTATTTAATATAGGATAAATATTAGATAGTCTTTATTGTTTGATCCCTAGATGGATATGGATGATTTTCTATTATTTTTCCAAAGTGTAATGAACTAAATATTTTTCTTTTGGTTCATTATCTAACATAGTTATATATATATATATCTCTCTCTCTCTCTCTCTCTCTCTCTCTAAATCTCCCTATAATTTTGTATATTGAAATTGATTATAGTTGGTTAGGATTAGTTTGACTCATCCCCTAGTGATTTACGTTTTGTAATGCATGTTCTGTAACAGGACACACTTTCGTTCTACAACAGTGAATTTAGCGATTAAAAGTGATCCCCCAAGTCTTTCCTATTTATTATATATAACATATTTTGTAGGAGAAAAAATAAAACATAATAATCTAAAATGCAGAGAAAGGGGAGCTTTGGCAAGGTAAAATGTAAAAGAATTTGGTAAAATGTTTTGTAGATATGTGTTTTACATGAATAATTTAGAAAAATAATACTATTTTTTATGGGATATCTACCATTTAAAATAAGTATGTTATACTATGTAAGTTATTGAAGCCTATCCCATCATCCTTATCATGCCCATCATATCACAATTTACAGCATGTAGTGTACCTCATTTTCGTTCCTCGTACTGGAACGTTTTGCGTTCTAGGGAACATAGGTATGATATATATATATTTAATATTTCAAATAGTTGAGTATTTAACTTAAGCCATTCCATGGATGTCCTATTTTGGATTTTTGGTAATTAATCTACGTGTGCCGTATCATAAAATATAGTAGTGTATATAATGCTAAGTTTTTGCTCCCGTACTTTTGAGTACAATACGTATTATTATATACATTATTTTACGAACTCTTCCGTTTTTCCAATATTTTATGCCGAAGTTTTCAACTTTTTTAATAAAAATCGAATTTTGCTAACTGTGCTTTACGCCCTCCCTCCCTCCAATTTGTGAAAGGTGTATTGGTCTGTGACAGGTTATAGTCTTTTATTCTTTTGCTCAATTTTATATATATTTGGTCTGTGTGTGTGCATGGATAAGCATAATGATGCCTTTTATTCCAGATGTTCTTTATTACATTGTTCATAAAATTTTCTTCGAACTCGTCTATATATATACATATTTTTCCCTCTCTTACCGGATGAACTTTCTTGAGACTTGTATTCTTTTTAGGCACAGAATTCCCTTCATTCAGAAAACTGCATGGAAGTCAGAATTTTGGCAATCTTCAGTTGTCCAGAGGTTGGTATGCTACTACCAGTTTCTGTTATGCAATTAGGCTTTAGTTTGAGAAAATAGTTATACTTACATATACAATTTGATGATTTCATATGCGACATGTTTGTATAGATGTGTGTGGGTTCACGTGTGCTGATGAATATGTATTGTGTGTGCGCGCATGCGTGTGCGCACGCTTATGTTGCCTTTTGTTCTGCCCTTGATGCCTAAATGGAATCTATTGCATTGTCTATTATTCATCAACAAATTCAAAGGTTAAGACATGGCATGGATGTAAGACACGCGAATAAGTTGGATTGCATCATAAGAAGTAGCATGAACCCTGTAGCTACATTTATTAAATGCCTCTGAGCTTTATGCCTGTAAGTGATAGCCCACCTCTTTTAAGGGTAAAAGGGCAGCCTGGTGCACGAAACTTCTGCGTATGCGAGGTTCAGGGAGTGAGGCGGACTATAATGGGCCTATAGTACGCAGTCTTACCTTGCATTCGTAAGAGACTGTTTCCACGCCTCGAACTCGTGATCTTCAGGTCACATGGCGACAACTCTATTGTTGCGCTATATCTCCTTTAAGCGTAAAAATAGAAAAAACAACAAAATGCTTGTGTATAGCATTATTTGGCAAAGCATTGGCTTCTTTTTGCATTTTCTATGATCATATTTGGCTTTAACCTCTCTCTCGTTCTCTCCCCCCCTTCCCCACCCCTCTCTCCCTATTTGGTTTCAGGTATTCCTCATTGGGCTAATGACAAAGAGGCTGAAACTTTGCGTATTGGATATGTATGTTCCCAGTCTTGGTTTAAACGGTTAAATGTTTTCCCTTTCGTTGTGTAATGGATGTATATGTTCTTAGTCTTGGTTTAAACATACATGGTTAAATGTTTTCCATTTCTGTGTATTTCATACTCATAAATACGAGTTCAAATCTCGAGATCGTTTGATATACCAAAGTTCTATAGAATAAGTAGTAGACATTCAAAATTTTGAGGGTCCTTGCCATTATATGCCACTGCATATATTATTATATTTTTAATACTTGACTTTGGTTCTTGCCTTATGTGCATACTGCATGTAGATGATTATCCCCTGTTTTTCTGCCCGTTTCTTTATACATTTGATATTAGGTCCAAACCTTTGAGTCATAATCATATAATTTGGTCTATGATATACATTGGGTATGACAAGGACAAGTAATAAATTTGTGAAGTCTGAAACATAGCCCCTATTTGCAAATTATTTTGGAACAACTTTTTATGTTTTTTTTGGGTTTGGGCAATAAGTCACTTGGAGCAATATTGTGGCATCGGAGATTCCCCAAGTTGAAGTCATTTGCTAGGAGGGTGGAAAATCGCAGGACATTGGACACGGACACGGACATAAACACAAACATGACCCGAGTACGGACGCAAGATGCAGCGACTTGTTAAAAATCAGGATACGAACTGGGTGGTGATTCAATACAAAATATTTGTTTTTTGTATTTTTCATACTTATCGACTACTTTTCATACTCAGATTTAAAAATGGAACGTAATACTATCTCAAATATTTTCTCTAATATAACAATATAGTTAAAGTAGTAGAGTTCATATAAAAAGATGCAAATTCCACATGAAATCTGAATTATAGTTGCATTAAAATCTTGATCATTGAGGCATAAACAATTTCATTTTATTTCCTTTTTTCTTCAAAGGTGTTGATGAAGGATGAGATGATTAAGGAAATATGGAAAATCTATTTTGAGAAATTATTAAATAAACACCATGTAGAATGATAGGTGGCGAGGAATATGATAACTACTCGAATAAAGAACGAATTCAGGTAAGCCTTTAGGACTAGATGGTATCTCTATAAAGGTGGGAAATGCCTAAGTGAAGTGGGATTAGGAAAATACTCGAAGAGTGGAGAAAAGTATACTAGCACCTGTATATAAAAATAAAGAAGATTTTCAAGATTGTAATTACTATAGAAGAGGTATTAAGTGGAGGAGTCATATGATGAATCCATGGGAAAAAGTGATTGAACATCATCTAAGGTTAACAACAGTGCCATAGAATCAGTTTGGTTTTATACTTAGTAGATCAACTATGGAAGCAATCCACCTATTGAGAAGATTAATAGAGAAGTATAGAGAAAAGAAAAGAGATCTTCATATAGTTTTTATAAACTTAGGAAATGTCTATAGTGGAGTGCCTAGAGATATCATATAGTGGGCATTAGAGAGAAAAAGAGTGACAAAAGGGTATATTGATGTGATAAGAGACATGCATGATGGAGCTGGTATGACAATTGGATCACCTACTGGAGAAACAAGTTATTTCTTGACTACAGTAGGATTACACCAAGGATCGATTTTGAGTCTTTATTTATTTACTTTAGTTATGGATGAACTGACTAGACATATTTAGTATGATGTTTTATGGTGTATGTTGTCTGCTGATAATATTATCTTAGTGGATGAGATTATGAGTGGAGTTAATGCTAAGTTTAAAATGTGCAGAGAAGTTTTGGAGTCAAAAGGGTTTTGAGTAAGTAGGAATAAAACTGAATTTATTGAATATAATTTTAACACCAACAGGAGTATTGATACTAAAAAAGTAAATATTCAAAACCAAGAAAAACCTAAGAATGAATATTTTTGTTATCTAGGTTCGATTATTAATAAAGATAGAGAGATTGCAAATGATGTAACTCATTGGATTAAAGTTGGTTGGCTCAAGTGGAGAGATGCTTTTGGCATTCTATGCGATTGACGGATACCTACAAGATTAAAAGAAAAATTTTATAGGACAACTATTAGATCAGCGATTCTCTATGAGACAGAATATTGGGTTGTTTAAAAAGGTCACATAAATGAGATGATGTTGCCGAAATGAGAATGTTAAAGCGGATGCGTGATAAGACTAGAAAAGATAAAATTAAGAATGAAAAGATTCGTATAATGGTAGGGGTCGCACCAATTAATGATAAGTTGAGAGAAAATAGATTAAAGTAGTTTTGATATATACAACGTAGACCATTGGATGCAATAGTAAAGAAAAATGATAAGATCATGGGTAATAGAAATACTAAGGGGTAGATCTAAATTAATATAGGATGTCGTATTAAGAAAAGATATGAACCCAGTGAAACTAATTGAAGATATAGCTCTTAACAAAGAAGAATGGTGTAAAATAATTCATGTAGTCGATTCCAATTGATTGAAGTAAAGGCTTAGTTTGGTTTGGCTTTCTTATTGAAGCGGTTTCTTCTTATCCTCCTTCTCCTCCAAGACCTGAGTTTTTGTTCAAGCAGACAAAAACACTTATCTAACTTTTCAATTTTAATTGGTCATAACTTTTTGATATTACAATTTGACACCATTAGATATTTTTAATATTGCAATCATTTCTAGGATATGTTTGATATGCATGTTAGTGACATGTTCTCAATGTGTCCATTAAAAAGCAATAATAATAAAAAAATAATGCACACTAAGTCGCCAATCACAAGCCAACTTGACCACCACCATCAATTTCGTTAACCACAAACCACCACCCTTACACCAATCTCTCACCTTTATAAGTGGTCAACCACTCACACTTCTCTTCGCAACCATGCAATTCCCACCGTTCTTTGGATCTACCCATCAAGTTTTCATCAAGTTCTTTCTTCTTCTTTCTTACTTTTTTTTATGCATAATACACATTGGAACTTTTGTTAAGTTACCAGTTTTTCTAAAATCTTAAGTTATTAGGAATCGACCCAACAATATATATTAAGCCATCTAACATTCCCCTTCTCACGTGCGATCCCGTCTTGCATGTGAAAAGATAAACAAACTGAATTAAACAAGTGTACCAACACACACACAACATAGTGCACCATAACAAATATATCAGGGCAACAAACACGTATTATGAGATTTGAACACAGGACCTCCTGGAACCAGAGCTCTAATATCATGTTAAATCACTAATTTTTCAAAAGCTCAAGCTATTAAGAAATGGGCCCAATATTGTATATCTTACTATCCAACACCTTTCACTTACAAATTCATGGGAAAAATTGAATTGAAAAACAAAATTATTACAAGTTTGTCATTTTAGATTAAAATTAGTTTTGAATTATATTGAATTTGTTTTCACAATTGTTCATTGATCTATCTTTGAAAATGTGAGTATTGGGATGAGTGAAACCCCAGAGAACTTTAATTGGATCATTTAGGGCAATGCATCAAACTTAAACACTAAAACAAAAATTGCAAAATATTATATGCAAAATATGAGCTTGACTTCACTTTTACATGCTTGATAGAAGATGGGGGATCTATGGAAGATGCATTTGAAGCGTGGGAGGTGGCTGGAGTTTTGTCTCTAGGATTTTTGCGAGGGAGGATTAGGATTTTTTGCAATATAGAGATGTATGTAAAGTGTTTGGATCTGTGAAGAGTGTGCCATGAATTGTCTAAGTCTAGGAATAGGTGGGGCTTTATATAGAAAAATGTATTAAATTTAAAAGAACCCAATTTTAAAATTGGCAAAGGCTACTTCGTAGTATTTTTGAAAAAGCTTTCCAACGGCGCAAATCTCATGCAAAACCATTAAAAAAAAAAAAGAATTGTCAAGCGTTTTATGATTCTAGAGTTTTGAAGGGCAAAATTATCTTTTCACTCCAAAAATCAGTTGGCCTTGGGCCAATTGAATGTCACACAGACGAATTAAAGTCTACAATGCTGTAAAATGATATCTAAATAGCCATTGGACTTCTTTTAAACTTAAAAACATGTCAAAACCAAAAATTGCAGAAAATCTAGCTCAACTCATAACCTCCCAAAGTATAGTGCCAAACCAACACTTGAGCCTCTTGGAGGCCACGTTGTTGATTTGATGGCACAAGGCGGTCGACACCTGGGGTGTTTTATGTGTCTCAATTGTTTGTGGTATGATTTGGCCAGTTATTCACTGCCTACTTTTATCAGATTTCATTTAAATTTGAATTGAAGATTATTTGGGAAGTTAATGAAGCTTCGATTCAAAGATTGCTTGTTGGAAGTTGGAACTAAGTTCCTGCCCTCGGGTGTTAACCCTAACCAACGTAAACTCAAACTAGACACCCACCCAAAAACTTCGGGGACGTTGTTTGGTTGTATTGTTAAAAGAATCATATTCAAAAAAGATTTTGTAAAAAATATTTTTTCAAAAGAATTTTCATAATACTTTTAAAAGAGATGCGTTTGGTTGCTAGAGCAGAGAATTATTTCCGAGTGCAAGAAACATTGAAAGTACGTTTGGTGTACATTTTGCAATAATGTGGGAAAACAGAAGATGCATTTGGTTACAAGATAAATACTGGTAATATTCTAATATATTTAATATTGTCTGTTTTTATTATGGGTTTGAATATCAAAATTATGAATGTTCCCCGTCTTGGGTAATTTTGTTGAGAAAAAATGCATAGAAACTAGAGAGAGAGGTGTGAAGGTTTGTTAATACGCCGGTGAAATCATTTTCACGCTCTTTAAATGCTAATCCCACCCTTGTCCTCACTCTACTCTCTCCAACATTATTAATTGAAGGCAAAGAGAAGGCTAAATGCTCATCCTCTCCTCGTCTATATCATCTCTCTTTGTTTCCCTCTCAATACATCCCTGCCTTTCTAAGGGTGAAGGAATGATGTTAGGGATAATGACATTTTTGTAGAAACATTTTCAGTGAACAATGATGATAAATACTAGAGTTCCATCATCGATGTTTTCTTCCAACGCTGTGTTTGTTGCAGGATGATGAGAAATGAGAGAAAATCAAGGAAAGTGGGGGATACATACATAGGTCACAAATGCATAGTTCTATTAGTCCCGTGTTTAGTTGCATGTAGTGGGAGCGGGGGCAAGGGAGGGAGGGCATGTAGAAGAATTTAAGGTTGAAAACACTTATAAGAGTCTTTATATATTTTATTTATTCTAAGAAATATTTATTTACTTAGTTATAATATATAAGTTAAAATATAAATAAATATTATAGATTAGCGTTGTATACAAATTTATTTTTTATAAAAATAATGACATATTATGTAAATATAAAGTATTAAAATACATTTGAGTTACTTTTATTCTATAATCTTATGAATGCTATATATTTTCTTCTATTTCATAAATTTTGTTTTGTTTCTTTGGGATTTACATGTTAGAGAGGTGTTTCGTCCTTATTGGAGCGAGGCTCTTTTTGGATGGGAGCGAAGTGCTTACTTTGGAGTGTGGGAGGTTCATAAGCAGATTCGTCAGCCCCGGTGGGAGGATCTTGCAACTAAGGTCCCGTCTCCCGTTGTTTTCATTTTTACAAAAAGAGGGACGGTTTCTTGAAAATTGCTAACAAATGAATTTTATCTATTTTTGGGAGAAGAATTTTGGGAAAATCAAAATGAAAAGTGCGCT
>JAOTRH010186185.1:0-13810 GCA_034768845.1 Heliamphora exappendiculata | reverse complement strand
AAATTGCAAAAATGGAAGCATCATTGCAGCTATTCATTATACCACTAGGCAAGAGTACACTAGAAAAATTTGAAAGATCTTCTTTGATCGTCGCAGCAATTTCTATTGATTGCAAGTTGAAGACCTGAGTAACTTGTATCTACTTTGGGGCCCTGAATCTTTGGCTTCATCGATAATTTCTATGGCTTGCATGTGTAAGTTTTTTTTTCTTTTCCTTTTATTGAAATGGATGTATGTGGAAATAGTTGAGCTCTTACTTTGCATGATAATTTTTTGTTTGTGTGTGTGTGTGAAAAGGATTCCTTTGGAATATATGTGCTGCAACATACTGTAGCTTAAGATTCATGTATACGTCTCTTCTTTGTTGTTTTTTTTTTTTCAGATTAAACCTGAAATAGTTAGCTGGTCACCACGAATCATTGTATTTCATAATTTTTTGAGTACAGAGGTATGGAGAATTTATACTAGCCAAATTCTTATTTGTATCACTGTATTTTCTGGTTGATATGATTGCGCTATGCTTATTGTCAGCCAAAATATTTGTGGTCTATTTTGATAGAGGAGCATTCGATAAAGACATGACAGATCAAGATTGTAATAAATTTGTCAGGGGATGCATGAAGTGTCAAATTCACTCAATAACAACAACATATGTTTCAATTAGAAAGTCTGATCATGAATGTGCTCAGTGGATATTGGAGATAACTATTGATTGGTAAAAATATGGAGTTGATTGATTAACCAAAAAAATTGAAATTTTGGAGTTGGCAGATTATGCTATATGTGTTTTGGGAGTTGAAATTGTGTGGTTGATTGATCTTTGTGCTGAAATGACAGTTTCAATGATGTCTTCTAATTAGACTGCATACCTATTTGGCAGCAATCAGCTTTTGCTAAATAATTTCACTGTGCTGCCAAACTTTTGATACTGATTCATTTATACTTTAATATCAATTAGTTTTATTTTGACTGAAAAGTATGATATCAGATTAGAGACAAGAAGAGCTCGGTCAAAATATTCAAGGAATAAATAAAATGATGTAACTAATGTGGCAAATAGATTTGCAAAGGCATACGTCATAATGGTTGTCTCATATTAATGAACCACGATGTATGGTATGTGGAGTAAATAGTTTCTATGTAAATACAGTTGTGTAAAATCATAACTTTTAGTTGATTATTAAAATAAGTTAAAACTTATCCATCTTGAACGAATCCTACCTTAAGTGGGATAGAATGGGAGTTTTATTTTTTTCTTAAGTTGTGCATTCTCAGGCTATCAAAAATACAAATTTCCAATTACTATAATTCAATGAAAACATCCTACATAAAATCAGTAGTCAAAAAGTGAACTAAAATTTCACTTCTTGAAGCATACTGAAATGACGCAAAAACAATACATGTTGGAATTTCATGCAAATGTCAATTATTAGAAAATTGAATTTCTTTTGAGGTCTACATCTCTTCACATGAATGGAACAAGTGTTCAATATGAAAGTTAATTCAGTGAAAGCGAAGAACTACTTCTAAGAAAATAAAACTTATCAAGCAAAATGTATGTGATTTTAAATGTGCGCGAGGGGTTCATTTATTAGTGTCCCATCTTCTTTTTGTTGATGAATGTCCTTTTTTGTGATGCCAAGGAAAAGGAACTAAGGTGGCTTAGATGTGTTTTATGCTTCGAGGTTGTATCCACTATACATATTAGTTTAGTAAAGTCGGCTCGTATTAATGTTTGGAAGTTAGGTAACATGAATTTGTTGGCTTCAATTTTACAATGCAAAGTAGAATCATTGCCTATTAGATACTTGGGAATGCCTCTTGGGACATTGTTCAAAGCTTAAACTGTTCGGATGAGGTGGTCAAGAGAGTTGAGAAAAAGTTGGTTTCTTGGAAGTTGCAATACCTACATAAAGGGGAAGATTAACTTTGATTACAAGTATTTTGTCTAGCTTACTTACTTATTGGATGTCTGTACATGGTTGTTAGAATCTTACGATTCATGATTCATTACGAGTTTCAGAGCACACGATACGAATTATTACCTGAAATTTGAAGTCACAATAACTTACACGATTCACGATTTGATTCATATGATTCTTGTGATTCATGCCTTTTCTTTGAAATGTTTTAAATGATGCAGTAACCCATTTTTTTTCCTGTCATGAAAACCCTTTTTTAGGAAGGCATGGTGTAATCTTATTCATCTGTTAAAAAATGTTTGTGTTTGGTCATCTGGATGATGCTTATTGCTGTTTTTTTTTATATATGTATAATTTATTATATGCTAGTCCTCCATTTTTTTAACGTTTAAACTTTGAAGTTCTAAATTTTAGATCTTGATGGATGAATTTTTTTTTACAAGAGTATGAAATTTATTTATACAAATATATGAACTTTATTATAAGTATAAGCAAGTGTACAATTCATCCACAAAAAATACAAGTGTACTAACATTCCCATCTTTTTTTTGGTTAAGTTCAATTATTGCTATCAATTAAACAATAACAAAGAAATTAGGCATTACATTCTTAAGTCATCAATTGTCCCAAAAGTTTGAGCGGTTAGAAAATAGATCCAATAATGCATATCAAGTTATCCAACATATCTAAAGTGTTATATATATATATACACACACACATATATATATATATATATGTATATATATATATATATATAAATAAGTATAATTGTACATTTTAAAAAAATATAAAGTGAAGTGAATCTTATGATTCAAAATTCGATACGATTCTTGATTCATTATTTTGGCAAATTGATTCACTATTTGATAACCATGTCTAAACTTACTATTCTTTCCTTAGTAGTCTAGAGGTAAAAGAAAAATGTAGAGGGATTTTTCTATGGGTTGGTATTGGGGTTGGGTTTAAAACTCACTTGTTTGGTTGAATCAAGGCTTGTTTGCCTATTAAGATGGGTGGAGTTGAGATTCAGAAGTTGGAGGTGTTAAATATAAAGTTTTGTTAGGAAATAAACTATGGAGGTTTGCACTAGCAAGACAGTTTGTAGAGAAAGGTGGTGAAGGAAATTGTAGATAGAACCACTATTAGTGTCTTTGGTCCATATGGGGTGGGAGTGGAACTATGGGAAGGAATTTTCGGGTATGGGATGAGTTTGCAAAGAGGACCAAATTTCAAAGTGGTTAATGGTAGAAGAGTCCGATTCTGGCTTGATTCGTGGCATGGTCATAGACATCTTACGAAGTTTTTTTTTGAAATTTGTAGTGGTTGGCCACTAATACGGATGCTATTGTGGAGAAGTATTTAGAGGTATTCCATGTGGGTACTCTGTGAAAGGGCATTGGTGGATTGGGAGATTTATTCAATGGAGGCTTTCTTGGGGGTATATCGAAGGGACGAGATTCGGTATGGGGACTCATAGTATTAAAAATCAAGTGTTACGTAATTGTGACAATCATCACATATCGATTTTGGTGGCTCCTGATTGTTACCACCAAAATAGCAGCGTGAGAGAAAATTACTAGCGTGCAGGTCATTATGGTCGTTGAACAGCCTGATTACGGTCATTACAACGACCATAATGTTTTCTTGGCCTGTGAATGGGTCTAAATAGTTTTTCTTTCAAAATTTTCACTTTTTTCATCAGAAAGAATACTTTGAGGCCGAAAATCACTTACCTATATATATGGGTGAAGCTTGATTTGCGGCATTTGCCTCAACAATTTTCAAATCTACAACATTTTCAGCACTCTCTAGTTCCAAATGGTAACGATTCTGATTGCTTGCATTGTTTATTATTTGCTCAAGATCTATGCTTACTAAGAGCTGGAAATGGTAGATCTGTATGGGTAAAGATTAATTTGCAACATTTGGGTCACAAATCTTCATATTTACATTATTTTCAGCACATTTTGGCTTTAGAACATGCAAGAAATTCTGTTTTTATACAATATTTGTTCAAGATCTTTGCTAAATAAGTTTAGAAGGTTTAGTCTTTGTTGTTCTGGGTTAGATTTGTGTATTAAATGTTGTATTACCTTTTTGTTTTCGAAAATAAAAAATATTAAGTTTTTGTTTTTATTATCTATTAACAATTTAGCATGTGAATTTCAGTTTCTTATGATTTGTGGTGTCAATCATATGATGTATTAATGTATATGTGTTAATTTTTTTATATTTTCTCCTTTTCTTTGTTCTTTTTTTTTTTTATAGAATTACATTTCATATAATATGTATTAATATTAAAAGTATGTAAAACTATTTTCTAACGAGTTAAAATTACTATAAATATTTGGACATATGTTGATAAATATTTGGACATATGATGGATCTTAACTAGAAGGTAAAGAGAATTCACCAAAAACATTTGAAACTTCGCTAAAAATGATTTTGGCATAAATACACGAGTACGGAGTATCGGTTCATTTTTATAGAGCTGTGCAAAAAATAAAAAATAAAAATCACATTTTCAGTTGCTGCTACCATTACCATCCGAAAGTGCATCACTGCCACCTTTACCGTTATGGTGACCCCTACTGCTTTCTAAAACCTTGTGGTGTGGAACTGTGATCATTTGGCTTGGTAGGCTGCTAAGCATGGAGTATTCTCTGTTTGATCCTTTTGTTGGGGACTCCTTGCCCCGCTTTGAGAGGCATATGAAGCAATAAAATTCATCCCAAGTTCGCTTTTTTTGCTTGGAACTTTTCTTGAAGCTATCTTGACTACAAACAATATTGGGATGAGACGTAACATGGTAATTGATTGTTGTACGTGTGAGCAGTCAAGGGGAATATGTGAACCATCTTCTCCTTCATTGTTTGGTGGCTATTAAGAAGTGGAACCTATTATGCTTGGTTTTTGGTGATACTTTGGGCCATGCCTCGGTCAATGAGTGCACTGTTTAGTTCCTGGAGTCACTGCTGTCCTTCATGGTCCCTGAGGTCAGCATGGCAGATAATGCCTATTGCGGACAGTATGGAGGGAGTGCAATAGGAGACTGTTTGAACGTATTGAGCTCTCGATTTGTAGCTTGAAAGGATCTATATGCCCCTTTCTTGTTTTTCTGTTAGAGAGAAGTCCTGTTCTATTAAATCTTTGTGTAGTTCATTGACGATCTATACATTCTCGCAAAGGTCAAATGGTTTCCATATTGTGAGATGACCTTGCTTAATTAATAATGATATTAAAATTGCAAGCAACTTTTGACTTTGCTTATTATATGGCATGGAAATGGGAAGGTTGTAGCTTTTACTGTCAAAAGATGCACTGGTAATAAATATAGAAAAGTAGATTTTTTTTAAATTCAAAAGAATTTATTTATACAAAACCCGTGTGTGATTCAGAGTGCTTTGTCAAAAGTTTGTATTGGCTTTAAAGTATTTATTTCCCAGTATTCTCTCAGTTCTGTAGTTATACACAGCTTGATTTGCAATTTTGCATGAGATTTTCCCTTCAGGGAAGTAAAAAAATAGAGCAATCCCTCTTTAGTATAATTTTGTTATGTTAGATTTTGATAATGCACAAATTTTTAACCAACTCATTACTGTAGGATGCAACTGTTCTTAAAGTTGGCTATTAATTCTGGTCAATTTCTCATGTAGGCCAGGTAGATTCTTTGTTATTATAGTAAATGGACTTCTCTTGACATAAGGTAAAGATGCAAAATTGGGTTTTAAACTAGATTATGCTATTTGTTAGAGCCAAGCCCTCAAATAAAGGGAGAAAAGTTAATAGAGATAAAACAAGTTTTGATAGAGAAAATCATATCTATAAACTCAAATGAGGTGAAAACAGTGCCCAAAATTAGATAAGACATGGGTCAATGTCTGTAAAAATTTGAGAACAAAACTTCAAAGGGATTGATACCAGTAAATAAAACAAGTGGCTAGACGGAAAGCCGATTCTGAACAGATTTGAATCTTTTGATTAAAACCATTCAAAACCCATTTGTAGTCTTTATCCAAAATTTGAGGGAATTGTTAGGTCATTAATAAAGGGTCTCATGTAAGGAAAAAGCACACTTTTAATGTTTGATGATTCCTTAAAAGATCATGAAAGTCTAGTTGGTTAAGAAACAACTTATCAAATCACATAGCTTAAGTTTAGTGAACTTGCATCTCCACTTAGCATGCGTCATGAAAATTCTATGTTCATGACTGAGAACATTAAAGCATTTATATAAACATCATTTACATACCATTTGAAACAAATAAAGCATTGTCACACAACTTAAAATCACATATACCGGACTTAACAAATACAAGAAATTACAACATTCCAAGCAAGGCCTTAATCCTCATGAACATGAAGGATCTCCAAGACCTACAAAAATGGAGGGTATGAGCACCACAGCTCCTAGGAATAATAACATAAAGATTTAAATAAAGCATTAAACCTAACTTTGAAATTTTAAGAATATCAACATACTTGAAATATAACAATCTTAACATATGATTCTTAAACTTACAAAGGAAGCATTTAAGCATTTACTAATTTCGTAAATCATGATAAGCATGCCAAAAATGAACCCAAAACATTTACATTCTCAAGTTACATTACCTCTCTCAAAGCTACCCATAGTGGGTGATCAATTGTGCTTGTGCTAGGATCTCGAACTCTATACTGAAGTTCTTCAGAATAAGTACCAAGAGAGCATCAAGAGTGGCTAAAAGTATACGAACTTTTATTCCCAAAAATAAGAAGAACAAAGCAAGACAAGAGAGGGGTCAACAAGCAGGTTGGGCCAAGGCTAGAGAGTGAGGGTGGAATGCTTCTTTGGCTTTCTTTCCAAATGTATTGATATACAATTTGAAAAGTGAAGACATGGGGTTGGTCTAAACATGACATGGGAAGATGTAGTGTTGGGTTGGTTAAATGAGATGTCATGTTCTTCCAACTTGGAGTAAGAATGAGGTGGATTGTTGGAACGACCAAAGCATGGTAAAAATTCGAACAAGGTGGAATGGCTCATCAAGAGGCCGGCCAAGTGAGAGGTGAGGTGGTGGGGTGGGTCGCACTTGGTTGGTTTTCAATCCATAGTATCGAAAAATCCAACTAGTTTATGGAGTTCCCTATTAAAATGGTCAAATTGGAACTATGCCAAGTACAAAGGGTCAAAGAACTAGTTACAAAACATCAATATACATATAATCACACATAAAATGGTGGGAGAAAGGGTAAGGTGGTCTTGAAAAATGTGGTTTCAAACTCTCCCAAAGTGGAGTAAAGTTGAGGTAGAGTGTGCGATATCAAGAGATACAAAGTGTAAGTCTTTCAAGACTTATGCTAGCCATCAAAATTCAATCTCAATGGGCAGCTAATGAGGTGGCCGGTCCTCTGGTAGAGAGGGGCTTGTTTGGTTTGTTTCTTATTCTAAGAATTAGAACAAATCAAGTATAGTTAGGCTCGTAGCAAATTGAAAAAAATATTGAGTGTAAAGCCCTCAATTCAAAAATTCAATGGGCTACACAAGATTAAATGGGCCTAATCAAGGTGTAGGTTGGCTTCTTCAATCCAAGGATGGTCAAGGTCCAAAGTTCAAGTAGGCTTATTTGGATTGAGGGCCCAAACGAGAGAGGGTTGGCCCAAGGCCTCTAGTCCTCATCGAATGAATGATGCACATCAAAATCCAGCTTGTTACATTTAAATAATTCTTCACACTATAAAATTTTTGCAGGAGGCAAAGTTTCAAGTTTTTGCAAGATTTACATCCAAAGTCTCTTTAACTATCTTTATAAAAAATGAGATTTTTCTGAGTATCTACAAAACTAGAGTATCTAGAAAACTAGAGTTCCACCACACCTCTTGATGTTGCAGCATGTAAGCGAATCATCAACCCCCACACAGAGTCAACTACGCGATTGCCAACGAAAAAAGCCCTAAACAAAATGGTATTGATATGTCTCCACCTCCCTCTAATGACCCCTTAACCAAAACACTGCTCCAAAGCATCCAAAACCTCTCACTGGTTTGATTAAGTTAGAGCTTCCCGATATGCGCCAACTCTTTCCTATTCCCATTCCGGAGTTAATATCAATTGCTTGCTTTTTTGCATAAGACTGTATTTTCTCACGTTATTGAAAGTTGCATCAGATTTTTTTTTTCAATGCATATCGTGTCTCAAGCAGAAAGGTATGCTACATATGGAACTTGAACAAAAATCCATTTTTTGATTTATTTCATCCTCTTTTGTAACTTCTGATAGGAGTTGAAAGATTGTTGTGCTTTATTGTTGAAGGAGGAATAAGATAGTAATTTGTTTAGATTGGACAGATGTGTTTGTAAATGAGACATTATTGCCCTTGTAGGAATGTGATTATCTTAGAGCAATTGCGAATCCCCGTCTTCAGATTTCCACTGTGGTGGATACAAAGACTGGGAAGGTGCGTGTGCAATGTATTTACTATGGTCTGATTTCTTACCACCTTCTTCTCTATTTGTTGCAATGTTGTCGAATCGTAAATATATTTAGTGTATCCTTGTCTATCTTCTATTGATTGTGTATTGTATTAAATCGTCTAGCTTAAGATGCATTAACATATATGAATATAGCTTTGAAAAATATAAAAATTTTAATATGCAGAAACATATATTTCAAGACATGATAAAAACATACAAAGAGACTAATAAAAAAAACTATTATTCGAAGAGGTGGACAAAATTACATTCCTTAAGTAAGCAAACCGGGCCTGACTAGACCTTTTTGAGGGTCCTTTGGATTCTCAAATAGTGGAGCCAAAAACCTTGAGTTTTTGACAACTACCATGACCACATTCAGATATTGTAATGTGCATGGCTAAAGGGTTTTTGTTTATAGTCAAGTTACAAACTGGCTTTCAGGCCCAAATCTCAAGACTAAAAGAATGAAATATTTTGAAATCCAACCGTCTGACTCTTGTCCCTTCTGGATTTCATGTGCACCATGGCGCTTGACATTATAGCCCTCCTCTTTGTCTCAGATTTCAAGCCTACCACTCTTGGTCAACATAGATTTCATCCTCAAATCTTTTTATTTAGAATTCCATGGAACATGATAGACTATGCCACCTCTTAGTTTGTTGCTATAGCAATGTTGAAAGGAACAACACTTTCCTCCCTCCATCCCTCTGTCTGCTTAAGATTTATTACTCTTTAAACTCTTTGTTTCTCATTTTTTAAGTGAAGGCATGGTCTATGAGTTTCATGACTATGGTGATATAAATTGAATGATTTGAATGTTGACTGCTTTAATTGAATGATTGTTGTTGAATTGCCATACACATTGGAAATCTGGAGTCTTATGATATAAAAATCTATCGCACCATTCAACTTCTTGAATGATAAGTCTGTATGAAATGCCCCAAACTTAGTATTGTATTATTTTATTATGTATCTAATTTAGGGAATCAAGAGTGATGTTAGGACGAGCTCTGGTATGTTTTTAAGTTCTGAAGAGCGGAAGTATCCAATGGTACAGGTTAGTATTTTCAAATCTACTTCGATTATATGTGTTCAAGTTTGCGGATCCGGTAAATGTTAAATAATTTCTTTTTTCTTTCTTTCTTTTTCCAACTGATGGTCAGATAAAACATGTGTTTTAATCCTGTTTAGCTTTCTTCCCGTCATAGTGATGTGTCACATACAGCTTACATTGGGCAGTTGAAAAAGGAATGGCTTATTTTGTGTTTCCTGCAATCAGGCAATTGAAAAACGAATTTCTGTATATTCTCAAGTACCAGTAGAAAATGGAGAGCTTATTCAAGTCTTAAGGTGATGATCTTACTTCTCTTGCATTGTTAAGTGTTCAATATCAGTTGGAATACTGGTATGTTTGTCAAGTCTAAACATTTGCAGAAGTACAGGTATGAAAAAAATCAGTTTTACAGACCTCATCATGACTACTTTTCGGATACTGTAAGTTATTATCCCACCAAAATTTTAATATTCTTATATTAATTTGTATTAAAATCTTTTTCAACTGTATCAATTATTGTACTTAAAGTTTTGTCTCGTGTTAAGAAGAGAGGTTTTTTAATTCATTTCTTTTTTCTGCAGTTCAATTTGAAACGTGGTGGCCAACGGGTAGCAACAATGCTCATGTATTTGAGCGATAATGTTGAGGGGGGAGAAACATACTTTCCAATGGTAATGCTCCAGAATCTGATTCTGACATTGTCGTCAGCTCATGTAACCAGATTTTGAAAGATAATCACAGTTAATTTTGCCTTCCTTTGGTGTCCTCCTCGTTAGCAAGTCTTACAGTATATTAATATAGCATTCTACTACATGAGATCCATAACCCTTGGAATCAATGTTCTGAATACCGCACTGGACATAGTACCATCACGGTACATACTAGTTCGTTGACGGAATTAACCAAATCACTCCACCAACTAAAAATGACCGTGCATCGCCACCCATAGAATCAAGATAGAGCTATGAGTCTGTCAATTTGAACCTGATAAGTTTTTTAGTGTTGAGTCAAATTAAGCTGCAGGCTCCACTCCTGGTGGTGCCCTGAGGTTTATTCCTTTAAGTTTTAGCCCTCGCTTTGGCTTATCATGGGCCTCACTTTGGCATGTCATGGACACCTCTCGACCTCGCTGTAAAATACCGGATACCATTTCAGATTTATTGTTATAAACTAATAACATATGTAGTTTAACATAAACACTTATATAACATACTATTTTTGTTAATTAGTCTAAATTAATTTTTAGTTTAATTATTTATAGTGAGATAGCTAACTTAAAAGTGATATAAATTTAATACTTAATATTTTTTTATAATAAATAAAAATTGATGAACTTTAGAACTTTCCCTTTATGTTATATATGAAGCTTGAATATGAGTATAAAAATAAAAAACAAAATAATTTTTTTAAAAATAATTATGTACCTATGTACTCAGTTTTGTCAAGTACTAGCCAGCACAGTCCAGTATTGTCCAATAGAGCTGGTACAAACCGGTACCAACAGTATTTTGAATGTACAGGATTAAGTAATTAGCGTCCCCCTCTTGCTCCAAAACAAATATGTACAGGACCGTACTGGCCAGTACCGTGTTCATAACTATGCTTGGAATTGCACTTGATGATGTTCCAGTTGCAAAGCACTTGATTTGCTTTTAAACTAACGTGGTAAACTAGACGGTATTCATAACAATGCTTGGAATTGCACTTGATGATGTTCCAGTTGCAAAGCACTTGACAAATCAGCACCTTTTAAACTAACGTAGTGAAGGATTTGGAATTTAACCAGGAAACATGAAAATGAAATATAGAAATGAACATTTCCCTTGGAAAGTTAGAGGAAACAACCAGAATATAACACATTGCAGCTTGGTTGAGAAGACGGGACTCTGGTCAACCAAAGGTGAACTGTCATGCCATGAACATATCTTTTCCGTAAATGAATTTGAGGAAATACTGTAAATGTTTCAAGTTGGGAACAGTTAACATATTGCATTAAAATCAGCCGATTGTGACAATCTAGAAAAAGAGAATATTGATTCTCTCTCTCTCATTATGCTGTTTTGATGTTATTTAGGGATGTCTAGAATGAGTGCTTGTAGGCTAGATCCAAAATCCCTTGTTTCTTTTCCTAAAATTAGTAAGATTCCCTGTCATGGGATTCTCAAATTATTTTCATTTGTGTCCCCATGTTTTTAAGCAATTATCCTGCATAAGATTGGGATTAACCTTTCCTTCGAAGCAGAACTTAGATTCAAACGCCTTGATTGCCTTTGTATTTTATCTGATTTATATCAGTTGTTCTAGATGTCAACTTGTAAAAGTTCAGTAGTAGCCTTCAGGTGTCTAATGCCTTGAGGATTCAGGGATACTTTTTGAAGTCAACCCACAACCCTTGAAGTTCAAAAAATATACATCTCAGTACCTATATTATTATTCTTAGTATACTTATTTTTGTTAAGTACTTATATCATTAATAAATTGCAATGTCATGGTTTCCTGAAGTAGCTATTTTCTAATTTTTCTTGAAAAGTTTATCTCTATATGTTTGTTTGCTTTTCCTTAAATCTACTTTCTCATTGCAATGGGTCTCTTATAATCTATTATTGTTATCAGGCTAGTTCAGGTGAATGCAGCTGCGGTGGCAGAATGATGAAAGGGTTGAGTGTAAAACCTGCCATGGGAGATGCAGTTCTGTTCTGGAGCATGGTTTGTTTTCTTGCAGTGCTGTTGACTTTGTTTATTCTTTTTGGGAGTTCAAGTAAGCAAAAAGAGAAGAAAAAGAAAAAGGAACTTTTCTAGCCTTTTGCCATTGTTAGTGTCAATCTGTCTCCTCAACTAAAGTTATATACTATACCAAATGGTTATAGCCATCGGATGATGCTCCTTCCGGTGATAATTTGGGATTTTGGAATCATTTGGTGTCTCAATAATTAAAGAGTGGGTCCTACTTTTCAAAAATTTAGTGGATTATTTTTGCAGGAAAATCGAGGACCAAATTTTAATATTTGGAATTAAGTGTTATTTGAGATATAGTAACGGGACAAACTTCAAGTGTTACCATTCCAGGGAAACGGGTGATAGAGTTCTATGCATAGAAACTGATAGATTCCAATTCGATACCTAGGTAAAGAGCCAAACACGCGTGGTTAAAAGATCAATTTGTTTTATTTTATGCCATTTACTTGACAAGAGAAGGGCTTAAATTATTGTCTGTAGATATTCATTTTCTGCATACCTTGTTGGGAATCCTGTAATTCATTTATTGATATTATACCAGAATAATTTACTCAACAAATACGCCCTTGTACTCCGGTAACATTCTTATGTTCACCCTCATTAATCTTAATAACGTCATTCAAATTTCATATCACAATCCTAGTACCTACATAACAGATTTACTTGGGTTGTGCTTCGATGGTGGATTTTGCTGAGGGATATTTAGACGTGGATATGAAGATGATGAACTGAGGATAAATTTCATGAGTTTTCTTGCACTATATTTATATTTTTCTTGATTGGCTTATGAATTTCAAATGTTAAATTGAGCATAAAAAGACAGCGAAGATAGCAGAAATAGAATGAAAGAATATGAATGAACTGACTGACTGGTTGGTTTGCGGTCTCAGGGTTTAGATGGGCAATCAGACCCCAATAGCATTCATGGAGGATGTGAAGTACTGGCAGGGGAGAAGTGGTCGGCTACTAAATGGATGAGGCAGAGACCCACTTCCTGATTTTCGCTGTAGTTCCATATATATAACTAAATCCAGGAAACTGGTGCATGTAAAATTAATATCAGGTTAAGTATTTACCTACATAGCAACTTATTGATCCAATTGGTGCAAATTGAGACCTTTTTGTGATAAAATAGGAGTATTTGGCTCTGTCATATGAATATTTTTAGTTTTAATCAAAAGTTTTAAAATTTCTTGGTCGGTCTTGACGAGAAGAATCAGTTTTTTAACTTTTTATTTTTATTTTTTTGGTTCTTTTTTTTTGTTTTTTAGTTTTTTGGTTAGTCTCAACAAGAGTATTTGGAAAAATAACTTTTTTGATCAAATGATAAAAATATCGTTCAAGGACAAAAATAAGCTAGTAAGTTATTACTCTAAATCAGATCAAGAAAGGATTTTTTTTTCTGGAAAAAAAAAATCTGAAGGTAAATAGCGTGCTCAAAAGAATTGCTGGATGTGGCTGTGCCACATACAAGATGTTGGTCAATTGATTCATCAAATGGTTTTTAAAAAAATATTATTATTATATATTTTCTAAAATTGATGTATAATTGATTTTATTGAAAAGATAATTAACTCCATAATAATTCGAAACTATTGTATGATCATTTTCAATGTATTGCACTAGGTGCTTATGTTGCAAACAT
>JAOTRH010186164.1:0-11801 GCA_034768845.1 Heliamphora exappendiculata | reverse complement strand
GGGGGGGAGGCCTAAGAGAGGCTTGGAAGGGATGATGGAATGAGAGGGGGAGACTTCTATTTATAGGCTTCAAGGGATGTGGTTTGCGGCACTGGAGTGTCGTAGGGTGGGATAGAGTCATAAAATGCTTGATGTTTGGCCTCCAGCCTGGTGTAGGGCTTCGTGGACCACTTCTAGAACCAATCGAGTCCAATCATCTATGGCACCAGAAAGCTGTTGGAGCCTTCTACGGCCTTAAAGGTTTGTAGGCAACCTTAGCCACTAGGTTTCGTAATTTTTCCGTGCATCTAGATTTATTGTATCTTGATTACTTCTCCTTATAAGGAAATACCCTCCATTTCGATCCACTGAAAATGTTAAAATTTGGAAATTTTGGATAAATAAAAAGTCAACCTGGGATCCAAGCACAAAACTGAAAAAATTTAAAATGGTGTCTTTTCCAAAATCAGTCTTTTGCCCCCATCCAAGCTATGGTTGATAATTCATTTGTAGCTACTATTTCTTATGTGAAAAGACCGATTCCAAAACGTTTAAAATTCTAGGAGTTTTGGTTATTTTGACCTTCACAGATCCTCCCAAAAGTGTAAGAGTTTGAAAGATTTAAAATGTCAGAGTCGACTTTTTTTACAAAGACTTGAAAGTTTGAAAGTCGTTATTTTCATGGTATAACAAATGCCTCATTTTGATAAAAAACATGTGAAGAAAGGGCTTCCTAATCCTTGCCTAGAAAAGTGAAGAAAGGGCTTCCTAATCGTTGCCTAGAAAAGTGTGGTAAAAAATAGGTCAAGGGTATTTTGATCATTTTTATCATTTGGGTCTTGGATTTAATTGAAATTTGATTGGGACACCATTGAGGTTGTGTCGGGATGTATCACCGGTTTGGGTTTCGAAAACCTAGCTCGAATGGATGGGGCTTGACACATGGTTTTGGAGGTTTGCCGGATATTTTATGGGGCTCAAACGTTGCTTGATTTTTATTGAAAATTGAGTTGTAACTTAAGGAAGACCGAAGGAGTCTTTCTAAGTGATGACGTGCATTATGATGAATGTTCATGCCAGGCTATGAAAGAAAAAGTGATCTTCGGGCTCCTAGGAAGAGATTTAGGGTTATCGAGAATGATCGGTGTTGATCGGACCGTTATACGAGACGATTGGAACAAGTTAAAAGAGAAATCATCGTCATATGAGATGATAAAAAATGTTTGAAGAATGATCGGATCGTCATACGAGACGGTCGACATTGATTTGAGATGATCGTATCGTCACGAGACGATCAAGATGGGTTTGACATGATGGAACTGTCATACAAGATGATTGGCATTGATTTGACATGATCGGATCATCATACAAGACGATCGGAGAGATTCAAGATGATCAGGAGGATTCAAGGTGATTGGATGACTTAAACTGAGTTTCCCTATTTTTAAAGGAGAAATTGAGGAGCTCCTTTTGGGGCAGAAGCTTGGACTGGAAGCTTGTCACACTTTACGAGGTGTGACGAGCGGAATTCGATCATGTTCTAACATGTGACAAGAGGTGCGAGCCATATGAGGCTGAGGATGCAATGGGTATGGTTTTGACTTTTGATCCTAGTCTTTTGAATTAGGTGCTCCAAGATTGGTGTTTTTCAATTGGGACAAGGATTATTGAAGTTTGGCATCTCCGGTTATCCTCTGGGTATTCATTCAAGATTATGGTGGTGGGGCAAACAGTGATATCAACATCTGTATGTTAGGCGAGGAGCGGTTGTTGGCCTCAATTTTGGTGTCCGTACAATATGATTTTGATGCAGGTGGTGACACTTTGTGGAGGAACATGTGGAGATTGTCATGGTGGTGTGGGAATGGCCAGGAGTGGAGCCCCAGTGGCTGGAAGAGCGGCCAAATGTAGCTTCATGATCTGCCCGTGTGGTGGCTGTTGTGCAGATTGCTTCACAAGCATTTTCGGCCGCCATTTTTGTAGCTTTACCGGCAGCGTTGGTGCAAGTAGTGGTGTCCGGTGGTGAGAGGGAGTGCATGGTGATACGCTGGTGTTGTTGGGGTGGCCAATGGTGGACCCACGGTGGTGGTGGAAGCGGGTAAAGTGGGCTTCCCAACCAAGCTTTTTCCTGGGCAATGTGCTGTTTGGTTCGGGAAGTGTTTTTGGCAACCATTTTAACGATTGTTTCATCACTTTTGGTACTGGTGGTGGCATCCGGTGGTGGGGGGGATACATGGTGGTGCTGTGGTCGTGGAGAGGTGGCCAACGGTGGTGCTATGGCGGTGGTGGAGATGGCCAAAGAGGCCTTCACAACCAACCTGATTCGCTCGTTGGGTTTGGGCTGCTGGTGGTGGTGACTTTGATGTTGATTTCCTTGGTGGTGGTGGTGCATGGTGGTGCTCAATTAGTGCGGTGGTCAAGGTGGTGGCGTCGTGATTCTGTGAAGGTGGTTTTTAGGTGTTAACTGCTAACTGGCGGTGGGAGAAGGAAGGATGTGGCAATGGTGGCATGGCAGTCATGGTGGTGGTGACTGTTTCCTGGTGCTGGTGTTGTTTTTGCCCAAACGTGGACTATTTTTGGTGGCAGAGGGGCTTCTAGTGGCGCACTAGTGGTGGTGGGAGGTAGAGGGAGAGGTGGAGTGGTTGTGGGTGATGGTGTGTGTGCTGTGAGTATAGTTTTAAATAGCGGTAGCGGTCGGCGTAACGGTAACGGTAGTGGTGACGCAGTTTCGGGGCCAAACGGCCATAGCGTAACAGTAGCGGTACACGGAGTCGTGAATTTTTTTATTTTTTGCACAACTCAATAAAAAATAATTGATTTACATAATTTTATTCCATAAATATATTTATTGAAGTTTAAAATAATTTTTGATGAATTTTGTTTACTTTCTAGACATGATTCAGTATATGTCTTAATTTTTTTACTATATGATCTAGTTAAAATTAACAGTTTAATTATTTTTTGTAGTAATTAATGAATTTATGTATTATAAATTCATAATGCACAACTAAAATGTCATTAAAATTTTAATAAATATAATGTGTTGTATATATTAAAGCACAATATTTGATTTGTTAATTAAATCTTAATTTTGAAATCACTATTCTAAAATTTATATTATTGTTTAAACTTTTATTTGTATAGATCTATTTTTTTGGAGGGGGGTTGTAAATAAGCATGGATCTTGAACAATTTCTTTAAAAACAAAATACTTAAACATTATATTTTCTACCTACAGTATCACAAGAATTCGAATTCATAGCCAGTAGATCTTCAAAAAATATGGATATTGAATCAAACAGGTTATTTAGCTTTCAGCAAATATGAATCCAAAAAAACTCATCAAAATTGGAAGAAGAATAAACATGTTAAGAGTTGAAAGTTAACAACAAAGAGCAAAATTAGCCGATTGTTGTGAAATTGAAGAGATTTGAGGCAAATCCCACAATGCCCAAGTAGTATTTGGCTTTTCGAACTATTATGAATAATTTTAGGTTGAAAATAATAAAAAACGTAGGATCTGTTGATGAAAAAGCGAAATCAAAAAATTCACGATCTAAAATCCTGTTACACAAGTCGTAACGGCCGTAGCGATGCCTTTTTGGTCTGTTTCGGCCGCAACGGTCGTTACACTTGTGAATTTCTTTCACACCGAAAAATCGGCCGTAACAGGTAACGGAGGCCACCGAAACCGTTACGTAAAGGCGTTACGTAATGGTAACGGCTGTTTTTTAAACTATGGCCGTGAGGGAGAGGAGAGGGAAGAAGGGGTGGTCATCATTGAGGGAGGGAGTGGTGCTGCCAGCGTTTGGTTGAGGAAGGAGTAGGGACCTTACCTAGGTGGTTGAGGATGGTTCTGGTGGTGGCCCAAGGGTGGCAACAACCTCTCCTCTCTCTCTCTCTCTCTCTCTCTCTCTCTCTTTTACCGATGATCTCTTCTTCTCCTTGTTCTCTCAAGTGTAAAGGCATATGGAAATCAACCCCTCCCTGGTGTATATATATAAAGGGATCTCTTATATGTGTCATTGATCTCCCATGCAACTAGGGCTAGGTGGCAAGGAAAAGTCGGGGATTTATTTTTGCAGCGTTGAATGTTAGTTGTCCAGTTTTCAGTTATAAATTTTTCAAAAATTTGGTATAATTCAGTAACGAAAAGTTAGGAATTATCATGGAAATGGTTTTGCCAAGAAAAATCTCGAACTAGGAAAACGGGCATCGAGTTAAAAATTAACTCTTGAAAAGCTAATTGGCCCGAAAAGGTGTTATCGTCATTCTGAGCTTAGAATGAACTCTCATTTATCTGGAATTTTGTTTCGAGTTTGGAACATACAAGGTTTGTTGTACCATCGCGTTTAGGTTTGTTTTGGGTCATATGAGTTTGTTTCAGATCGCTCGGTTCCTTTAGAATCGTGCAAGGTGTTATATAAATTTCCTTTTCGATATCATACTTCAAGAGTTTTTAAAATTTAAAAAATGTCAGTTAAATAATGTAGCCAAAAGTTGACTTGTTAATTATTTTATAAATTCAAAAAACCGGGATGGGAGTTTGGAGCTCTTAGGATCACTCTCACAAAGACACGCTTTTGTAATTATATATAGGTATAGATTAAAATGTATTATGAAAATGTTCATTTATTGGTTAGGAAGGTTATTTTTGATTGACAATGATTTCTTTCTAAGTAGCAACCATCAATAGTTGTGTATTTTAAAATTTAAGTTTTAAATGTATTATTGAAATTTCTTTTTATTCCTTAAGAAGGTTATTTTTGATTGGTAATGATTTCCTTTTTAAGTAGCAACCATCAAGGATTTTGTATATGTATTAGCCAATAGTATTTTTGAAGTTACTTTTTAATTAAAATTTCTAAAAAATTAGGATTCGGGTTTTGGAGCTCTCAGAAAGGTTCGATACAAAAAACTCCATTTTTGTAATATATATATATATTGATCAGGCAAAATTTTCTAGTGCCTACGCTGTTTGTATAACTCAATACCTTGACTTGATTTCCAGCAAGGCTTGTACGACTCCTGATGCTTTACCAATATACATACACAAAGCTTCTTTCTGATTGACTCTATACTTGCCAACGTTGTAGATCATGATAAGAAGCAAATTGAGAATTTCTTACGGATCCCATTGGGGGCCTTCATTAATCAAACCATGTTTAATTTGAGCTCTATTTTATGTTAAGTTATTTCAGTTTGCCTATGGTCCAGTTTTATTTAATACTAAATTTGGATAGGTAGTTTTGGTTGAATGGGTTTCAAATCTAGGGGCCCAAATCCAAAAACCTTGTTTGGTTCAGTTAGTTATGAACTTGAAATACGGAAATCAGCCCAAGGATTTGACAATTACAAGACTTGGATCCAAATGCCACCTGCATAGGAATTAATTTGCCAAATCCTTATAATAATGGCAGTGGGGCCCTAGTGCCTTTAACAAGCCAAGAGCTCATTGTGTCTCTACCCCTTCGTCACAATTGAACTCCCGATGCTCTCTCTCACTCTCTCAAAAAAAAAAAAAGAAAACCTAACCTCAATAGGAGGCAGTAAATCTTGTTATTTTTTGTGCTGTTTTATAAGATATTGTTGATCGGCTAGGCATGAGCATTTACATCTCATGCATCAAGTGTACTCAAATCTTGTTGCATGCTGCTTAAGCTGTACCACCATATACATACCTGAATAATATGTGTACTTTGTGTAGCATGTGTATGTAAACATACCTATACATGTCGTTATTTATGTATTTTTTGGTTGACAACAAAAAGGAAATTTATTAGAAAAAAATAAGAAAATACAAAAGATCATGAGGGCAACAAGAACTCCAAGTCTCCACCACACACAAAAGTAATGAAAAATACGAAGGAAACATCATTAGCTAGAAATAGCTTTCCATTATCAAGAAATAAAAAATAAGGGAGTCCCCTTAAATGAAGGTGGCATCGAAACCTATAAAGATTATAAATAACAAATCATGTCCCGCATACTCTTTGGAGTCTTTCTTGTCCAAAAAAATTTCTAGTTTTCTTTCCAACTGTAGAACCCAAAAAACTGCACAAATAGTGCAACTTCAACGAACTGGAGCTTCTCGTCTTGAACCAGATTTAAGAAGCACGAACACTTCTATGGAGGAAGCGTGCCATGTCGGACATCGACACTCTACGAACACAGTTAAAAGCGTGTCTAACACTTCTTAAACATGTCTTAGTTAAAAAATTAAATTTATAATATCAGACACTTTTTCAACGCTTTGCGGGTACTTCGATGACAGTTTTTGAACCTTACATACACGTCTTATGTGATGAATATGTTCATAGTAATAATGTTTTGGATTATTCGAAACACAATTTATCAGCATTAAATATGTTTTGAAACATTTATTAGATGAAAAAGATTTTAAATTTAATTAGTGACATATTGTTTATTTTTTGTTGCCTTTAAATAAATTATTTTATATATTTGACATACACTAAATATATGAAAATATAAATTTCTAACTTGTCCTAAATGTAGTGTCCTACATATTTTGAAAACTAACGTTTTGAAAATTGACGTATTGGCATGTCAGGATTGTGTATTGTGTCCATGTCTTTGCTACTTAGAATTAAATCCTCTAAAACCAGTGGACAAGCATATCATATGATCACAAGATGGAATTATCCATTCTACCCTCTGCTAAATGAAACCCTGCCCATAAATCGGGCAATGTGACAAAAGTTGATTAATGCTTTTCTCATCCCTCTTACACATGGCACACCATTAAGGTTGTGAAGTGCAGGAGGTAGGTTGATAGGCTCTGAAGTTTATATTTTAAATCATCTCTTCTATATTTTTATCCAAACGAGGGATGTAAAATTTAAGATTAGTGGTTCACTATTACCCTCTACAACAAATAAGGTCACGAGGGTCTGCCCTTTCCAAGGTATTAAGTGCATTGAAGCGCACACAAATTCTTTTTCTTCTTCTTTCTCTCCCCTTTTTTTCTTATTGTTTTGCGTCCCCCAGTGATATACTAAAATGCAGCACCCCCTTGTTCCGTTGTTGATTCTGTTGGTCTTTGCCGGCGTACCTGAACACACTTGCAAGACTAGATCCTTTATTTTTATTCTTGTTTCTTTCTTTCCTTTGCTTTTCCTTTTTCAAAAAGCAGATGATTACTAGTATGTAATATAATATATGTTACCTTTTTCTTCCTTTAAGATGGATTGATGAATTGCATACTGTAATTAACTTATATTTAATAGCGTCAATGGACATAATGATCATGCATTCCATACCAGCTCGGGTGGTCACATGTGAGATTTAGTAGGTTGCCTTTGGTTTTATTCATGTTTCTATTTGTGAAACAAGTTGATCTTAATGTGTTACAGGTCCAAAATGCTGTTCATTTTTTGAAGATGATTGGAGCATTAGATGAGAATGAACATCTTACACATCTTGGTGAGTATATTTCTTGTGTGATTAAAATAGATATGTTAATGAGTACTTCTGTTACATATGCTGCTAGTCTGATTGATACTCTCTCTTTTATTTATTTACTTATTTTTAATCAGGAGGGTTTCTGTCTATGCTGCCAGTAGACCCCAAGCTAGGAAAAATGTTGATAATGGGTGCTATCTTTCGGTGCTTTGATCCTATAGTGACAATTGTGGCTGGACTTAGTGCCAGGGATCCTTTTCTTTTACCTCAAGATAAAAAGGATGTAAGTTTATAATTCAGCATCCTTTTCTTTTGCCTCAAGATGAAAAGGACGCAAGTATACAATTCATTATTATTTTTGTTATTATTGTTATTATTATTATTACTATTGTTATATTATTATTATTAATATTTACTTTTATTGTGTCGACATGGATTGTGCCCTGTCTGTGCAATGTTTCATTCATGTACCTTAGAAATCATTTTACTTGTTGAGCATCCTTTTTCTACTTATGGCAAATTGCACAATTAAGATGTTACCATTTTGATCATTAGTGTAGCCAGGTGTTGTTAGTGGAAATGATTGGAGCAGTTTGCTGCTAGCCATGACTTTAGAAGACATTTAGTAATGGGATAATAAATAAATGAAATTCTCAATATAAGTTCAAACACATTCTATTGAACCTGGTGGGTTTATGGAAGGATCACCGCCCCATGACACCTTAGAGCTCAGCTCGCAAGGAGCAAGCAGACCAGCTCTCCTCACAACTAACGAGCCAACCGGGTTGCCTCGCAACCAATAAGCCAGCCTCACCTCCAATGAGCTAGCCGCCTCAGCTTGCCTCAGAACGAGCTACCTGCGCAACTCGCCTCCAATGAGTGAGCCGCATTAGCTTGCCTCCAAAAAGAGCAAGTTGAGAAACTCACCTCAACTCCAACAAGTCGGCTCCATGGCTCCTCACTCTCAAACGGGTTCTAGGATCATGAGTTTAAACTAATTGGAGGCTTGTAAACACTATTATTTATGTACTCAATATGCCCATTTACGTGTGGTCTGACTCTCATTTATAAGCGAATCAAATATGTGCAAGTATTTTGATTATGATGTGGGCGGTAAGATTTAATCACATAATCTATTACCTACTCTGAAACCATATGAAAACTTTGAATCTCACCGAGTTGAACACAAGGTTTCAACATACCTGGACTTAGTCCTAATAGTGTGTTGGTACCCGCTAACATATCAGAGGGCGAGTTAAGAATTCGGCGGGCAAATAGGGATTTTCTCTATGGGTGCACGACTTAGCACAACCTGGCTTGGTCAGTTGATCTCTGCCAAGTCGTCTCACCACACCTCGGCTCTATCTAATGGAACCGCGTCTTGCGGCATTCTCGCTCATTCGAGCACGCTCCAAGTGAAATCTCTATTCTTCTAGTAAACTCTCCTAAAGAATCATTTGAAGTATTCTATGCTGGGAGTAGTCTCTATGTATATGTACTCCGGACCATAGTTGTCAACTCGTGTATCAAATCGTGAATTGTTTTTCTATTTCTACGTATCGTGTATTGTAAGTTTTTTTAAATAATTAAAAATAAATAAAAACAAAAGTATAAGACATGTATAAAGCAAAAATGTTGCAAAAATGAAAAAAAAAAAACATCGTCTACTACAATAAGGATAGTTTAAATGGTTCAAGATCAAACATTTCAACAAAAGAAAGTAAACACATAAGCATCTAGTTCAAGTTTAGTAATAAATTTTTTTAAGTTTTTAACTAAATGAAATATAACAAAAAAGGCTAATTTTTGAACAAAATTCTTCATCCTTCATCCATCATCATCCGTTCAACTCTGTGGGTTCATATCTGGATCGTTGGATCAAAACTGAGTTTAAAAAATATAAAAATGGATTTACGGTTTACCCTTTCTACTTCAGACCCAAAAGAAAAGAAGTGGGTTATATTTAGGTTTATTTTCTTACCCTAGACCCGAAGAAAAAATGGGTCACGTTTGTCAATCTGTGATCCACGAAGAACAGCTCCAAAATCATCAAAACTTCTCTTGATTTGTTTCCTACAGGTAGATCGATCACTGAATACTCCAAATCGAAGTGCAAAAGCTACAAAACAAATGCGTCTTGTTGATTCAAACATGTGACCGTGCTCGACACTAACCTGGTTTCGAAAATAGTAAGAATCTTTTGCTAAATCTCAAGTAAAATCGTGTTACTCTTCACCAAAATGTCTCGATTCATGTTTGTAATGATCAATTTCTACAGAAAATGTAAAAAAAAAAAAGGCGATGAAATGCGAGTTTTTTTCCTTCGGATATGTTACAACCCAACCTGGTTGTGAAATCCGTTGAGTTCATGCGTATCGACTGTATCGCGATTTCGTCACGATTCCACATGTATCGTTCAATACAGATGATGTATCGAGCGTTTTTTTGCGATGGCGATACATAGAACATGATACAGCTCGGCATACTCCAAAATCGATATGTATTGTACGATACGTATTGCTGATCGTACGAGATTTACAACTATGCTCGGGACTAAAGGAAATGTGGCAAGTTGACTAGAACGAAGGGTCTTTAAATGGAATTTGACTTGCACTCAATGAGGGTAGTCTAGCCTTAACTAACCATAAAGAGAGAGGGGCATTGATCAAGGCACCAGACACCTTAGACGCGTATCATACCTATCACTTGATGGTTTCTATTATACGACTCCCCAGAACCTTTTTAGGAACAACCTGAAACCATTAGGACATCTTACCTATGATTGAAGGTGAAGAACCTTTTTAGGAACAACCTGAAACCATTAGGACATCTTACCTATGATTGAAGGTGAAGAAAAAACTACCTTTGCAACTTTAATGATATGAACTTTGAAGTCTGACCTGGGATTTGCAGCTTCAAAGATACCAACAAGGGGTGATCACCAGTCCTATGATGAGCTGACCCTCTCCTTTAGTCCAACTATAAAGAGTTGATACACAACTATTGGAAAATACTTTTGAATCTCAGATCATCACCTACCAGTTTCGACTAATCTCCCCATAGTCATCCCTCTATTTCTAAAGCTACTCTGAGCTATCACCTCTTCTATCTCCGTCGGTCTCCGGCCATCAAAGTGCATGCATCTTCTCAGACTAAACTATTCAAGTCTATGCCACACCTTTACATACCTACAAAGATAAATTTGTTACCATTTTTTTGGAGGTTTTAATCAATTAGTCGTGATGCATTGCATTGGAGTTAGTATGCCTTTTATTGGTTTTTCATCACACGACCTTTGTTACATTGACTAGGTTACGAGTGCCAGTTGCGGATACTATTAAGACTGGATTCATGTAATCTTATATTCATGGACTTGCTCTTAATACCTTTGTTTACATTTCTTGAGTAAAATGGTGTGTACTAGGTAAATAGATCATTTCATACACAATGAGAGTTTTATACATAGTTACAGATGAACTTGAATTACTAAATATACTTGTTGGGCAGATGTTGTACCAATCATGGCTAACACGACTTGTAACCTTAGATAAGTGTTGAGTGTTTGACATGAATACTTTTGAAGTTTAGAAGAGCCCTTACAACATGGCATTTAGCTCACTACTTTTGTGCTATGAAGCACATACATGGATATGGACACGGACACGGGACATGACGATTTCAAAAATATCAGGACACAGACACGACATGGATACGACAGAAAAGGTAAAGAAAACAACTAGAAAAGAGAGAGAGAGAGAGAGAGAGAGAGAGAGAGAGAGAGGGTAAAGAAAAAACTATAACGATAAAGAAAAAACCAATAAACAACTAAATAGGCTTGTCGTCAAATCTTCAAAGATTTGAAGGAAGCAAAAACCAGAAAATGAAAAAAAGGGGAGAAGAATAAGAGAGAAGAAGGTGAAGACAAGTAGAACGAAAAAAAGAGAGAAGTCGCCAAAAAATAGAAGGAAGAAAATGAGAGCGCGTAGATGGATGTTAAGAGTGATTCTTTTTTATTTTAATTTATTTCCTTAATGGTATTCTTGTACTCATATTTGACCTAATAATATATAAATGATGTGTGAGTGGAGGAGGCTAATTAACCTCTCTAAACTCTTCATTCTCATCTTTTTTCTTCTCTCTTATCTCTTCTTTCTTCTTCAAACCTTAAATTCATATTCTCATATTCAACTTGGTATCAGAGCCACTCCAATCTAACCCTAGAAGCATTGTAAAGCTTTAGCCCTTGCCGTGCAGAGAAAACGGCGCGCTGATGTTATATTTCGTACGATGCCGTCAGCGCCTGTAAGGATGACGACGAGTGTCGCTCTTCTGGTTCAAATCGCCTCACTTCACTTGTCCTTGCGATGATTTTTCCTTGATTTTTTGAAGAAGATTGGCAT
>JAOTRH010186153.1:0-11801 GCA_034768845.1 Heliamphora exappendiculata | reverse complement strand
ATTTATAGATTTTTCAAACTTAAAATTTCAAAACATATAAAATTAAAGAAAAGTAAATGTTATTTGAATTTTAAATTAGATAACATTTAATTTACTTTTTAAATTAATGTGAACTAATGAGTTTCCATATTAGTCACTAAAATATGCGGGGATATATTTTAAATAGAACAATTAATGATTGTTTAATTGAGTAGTTATAGTGGAAATAAATACTACAATATTGCCTAAAAAGGCAATGGTCATTGGTGAAATATTTTGAAGAAACAATATGTATAATTTAAGATATATGCATTGAAAATATATAAATTCGTAATATATATATAATTTAGGGTAGTCAAACGTTCTATAAGTTCATATTTTGATTCTTAAGAAAATGAAATATTTTAACAAAAACTAAAATATAATTAATTTAAACCAATCACAAAATAGCATATATGTGTTATTTTGAAAGTTAAAATCAAGAATTTGAAAAACAAAGAAATTAGGTTGAGACTGACAATAATACTTGAAGATAGAGTATATATAAAAATAGTTCTTTTTAACATATGTATTTATAAATTTGAAAACACATAAAATTAATGTAAAATAAATGCACCTTGAAATTCAAATTAGATAACAATTGATTTACCTTTTAAGTTAATGTAATGAAATGGTACTTAATTAATGGATGTGATGAATATTATCATATTGGCTAACGATAATGGTTATATCTTAAATGAAATAATCAATGCTTATTTTCATTTGAAATTATACTTCAAAGGAATATTACCATAATAGCTAAAAAGTCAATAGTTATATTGGTGAATATTTTGAAGGAATAATATGCATAATTTCTTATCTCTTGTACAGCTTGTCACAAACTAAAAAAAAAAAAAAAAGAGTTGAACTTTAGGTAACTAATAATCAGCACGTTAAAAAAATTTCATTAGATCTCTATAAACATAAATTCACGTGTCAATGCTAGATCGTCCCTCTAAAGCGATGCTTTGTGCCTGCTTTTGGTCATTTTCAAAAATGGGTAAGGATGTTGCTTCAATACCTAAATGTGGAAAAAATTAGTAAGGGTTCATGTGCTTCCTAAGACGAGCACGGTTAAAAAAGATAACTTGGGATTATAAGTTTAGATTAACAAATTAAAATATAAGAATCTTAACATGTAAAATTAGTTGATACTATGATTAAAAAAATAATATTGTCACGCCCTAAACTCCGAGTCACGTGAAACACCCATAAACAACCAAATATATACCCAACCCGAGAATACACTCTCAAAATAAACCATACATGCATTGTATATAAATATCAAACGACAACATTACACGGTTCTAACGCCCGAAAACATGTTATAGCATACATGTAAAGAGCTAACAAAAAGAAAGAATACAGCTCTTCCAACTCTCCTGCACCTCCTGATCAACCTGCATGACCGATACCTGAAGAAAAACAAAATTCCACATCGTGAGCTAAAGTTCAGCAGATTCTAAACAGTACGTGCAATATAAGCTAAACATGCTCGATAAACGAAGTGTAGTTTTTGACTCTCTTTCAAGCCATTAAAATAGTTTGAAAACAACTTTAGATCACGACTCACAAGAGCCAGAAAATCATTTTCACATGCAAGGGAAAGCGAGGATAAAAATCATTTGTCGACTCATCAGAGCCTTGAAAACGATTCGAGTATTACGACTCCTGTAGGTCGTTAATACAGTATTTTGACTCCCGTAGGCCAATAATACAGTTTTTTTAGAAAATTGGTCTATCCGTCCTAGTATGCACTACATGCAATTCATGAACACGTGCCTCTTCAGGACCTCGTTTCAGCCTTCAGATATCGCACACACACCCACACCCACACCCACACCCACACCCGTGCCTCATCAGGATCTCGTTTCAATTCGTCAGATATTGGACACATACTCACACCACGCACGCAACCCATGCAACACATATCTTCACGAACTTTCACCGTAGGACCGCAGCCCTCGAATACACACATCGGCTTTCGTAGCCTACCACATACACCGGCTTTCGCAGCCTACCTCATACACCCACACACGCACACGTGCATCATCAACCAGGATTTACATCTATTGGATCACAGATTAATCTAATCCATTTAATACACATATGCAAACCTAAACCAGGATTCAAAGCATATAACCATGTATCAACACGACATTCTACAAATCACGTCACATGCCTATAAAACTCTAGGTTTTAAAGCACAAACCACGTTACAGATAATGATATCAAAGTCATGTAATTCACTTACATAATCCATGCATAAATAAACGACAGTTATAAATGCACATAACCATATAAAACCTTGCACCATGATGCCACCCGCCACACAACCTATCTAGACATCTCATGCCACCACAATCACCGACATGATCCCATGACACTCACATGTGCCAACACAACCAACAAACTTACGACACTTGACCGAACTCAAGACCAACACAAAACCTCCCACAAAACGGTTCTCACCAGAACCCCATATCTAGAAAGAACACCGGACCCAACATGTCCCGCATGAAATGACCAACACCCTCTCTGGGAATTCAATTAACAGGATCCCATAATCCAATCAACTAAAAAATCATTAGAGGAGAGAATTCGATCGAGCCCCATAACCCAATCGACCGAGAGGCCACCAAATGACCAAAAGAAATCCCCAAGACCCCAACACAACCAACACGGGCTCCCACACACCCAACATGGCCTCACTCACGTCCAACACAAGCCCACGATGCCCAAGAAATAAGAAACATGATAAAAAAGGGCAACAAGGTTGAAAACAACCTTTCCCAAACATTCGGCCAAAAACGAGTGAAAAACGGATTAAAAATTCTGACATACCCTCATTATTTTGATCATAACTTTTTTTACAAAAACAATTTTAAAGTGAGACAGGTATCATTGGAAAGAAGACTTCTGGAGCTTCAATTTGAGCACAAGAACGACCCCATTCTGAGTCCGAATAAGGGAGATACATTAATTTGAAAAATAAATTTTTTTCCTGAAATCGCCAAGACCGATCAATCGGTTAAAAGACCGATCGATCCATCACACACCAGTCTTGGTTTCTTGGAAAACAGAACAGATTTTTCAGCCCCAAAACATGTATAAACCCTAAATCAAAGCCTTTAAACACCAAATATGATACCCACATGCATACCCTAGCCCAAGAATACGCCAAATCCTCGAAACGAATCCTCAACACCCGATTCTATCCAAACAAAAACGACGAACAATGGGTTTTAAACCCCAAAACCCAACTTTTACAGAAAATTAGATCTACAACAATTCGACCGGTAAAAATACACCTGACTACACGTAGCACCCTTATAAAAATATAGATCTAGAATCCTACCTCGGTGAGTTAAAAATTTGACGTCTCAAACCACGTGCAAAATCGAGCTTTGCCGGAATCAAAATTTGACAGGATAGTTGCGTAGCCCACCGGGCCAATAACAAGGATCCGCTGTTAGATGGTTAAAAATCGAGCCCTTGGCCCCCGAGAACTTAGAGAGAAGGCAGAGAGAAAACAAAAAACTTAGGAGTTAAGTTTTGAAAAATATTTTTTTGAAAATATCTAACTCCAGATATTTATAGGCTTCCAAAACATCTTTTTTTTTGAAATTTTTCGAGAATCACGCCACAACGGCCCACGGCCCTGAGAACCTACCCTGCATGCATATCTAAGCCCGATCGTGCATCAAAAGCAGTAAAAATGTGCTCGAAAGAAAACACGTAACACACGTATGAAAATGCTAAAAAAAAAAAACGGGTCAGGGTCTCACAACTCTACCCCCCTTAAAGGAATTTTGCCTCCGAAATTCAACTCAAGGTCAAAGAAACAAACCGTCGATCGCAATCAACACAGGCATACGAGATGGTAAGCCAAACTATTCTTAGGATATAGTCAAACAAGGTCAGGCATTATAGACAATGGCCAACTATCTCATAGATACAGGATCTACAACACTCCCAACCTCACCACCTCACCAACCACTGCCTCTACACAGCACACCATCCACGGGATCCATAACCAACCACAAATAGATGAACCGCGAGCTGCAAGAGAATACACTCGGGGCAATCTCATCTTGTCATATCCACCAGTACTAGGCGCTGTCGGCTGCCGCACCAACTGAATTGACATTCCCCTGTCTATCACTCGAAAAGTCTATACTACGGAAGGCTGCTGTCGACCCTGTGCATACGAACCCACTGGTGTGTCTTCCCTGCTCGGTGCACTGCCTCTTTGGGGATAATTCCTACGAATATGTCCGGACTGTCCACACTCATAGTAAACTGATGGTTCCCTCCCCTGCGGCTGCACTGGAGCCAAACTCTGGGATGGTCTCGGCTGTAAATAATCTGCCGCACGATGCCCTGGCTGTCTGCATCAATAACAGGTCAACTCCTACTGCTCCGGCCTCCCTGACGAAGCCACAGATGGTGATGGTGCTGAGAACTACTGTGGTCCAGATGGATAAAAGCTAGGACCAGAGGATTTCTGCCTCTTGCTGGAGCGTCCACCTGTCTGTACCTCAGTCCCACCCTGTGATGTCCTGGCCTCCCTCGAAGCTCGAGTCTCAGCTAAAGCATTCTCAACCCTCGCTGCCGCCTCCACCATCTGTCTGAACACATGATATCCCATCACAGCCACTCGCTCCTTGATCGTCGGCCTCAAGCCGTGCTCAAACCTCATCGAAAGCAACTCATATGTGCACTCCACCTCTGGTGCAAACCGAGATAAGCTTGTAAACCTGGCCTCATACTGCATGATGTCCATGGCCCCCTGGGTAAGAGAACAGAACTCCTCCCTGCATAAGTCCCTCATCGAAGTTGGGAAATATCTCTCTAGGAAGACTCGTGTAAAAGCTGCCTATGTGGCCCCCATTGTAGTCCTGGCATATCTCCACCACTAATGAGCATCACATCTCAGCTGAAAGGTGGAAAAAGAAACTCACAACTCATCCTCCACAATCTGCAATGTGTCTAGGATCCGAGTGGTCAACTCCAACCACTCTGTCGCCATAAGAGGATCAGGATCTCCTGCAAAGGTAGGCGGATCCATACGTCAGAACTCCCGCATCGCAACTGTAACCCTCGCCTCCCTCACCTCAGGCACTGCTTTCCTCTCCCTAACAAGCTCACCCCTAGCAACTAGCTGCTAGATAGAACCAACCAGCACACGCAACAGCTCTGTCGCATCCATCGGTCCCTGGGGAGCATTAGCATCCCCAGCATTAGGGATAGGAATATCCCCTTGGCTGGCACGGGCACGGCCTCGACCACGGCTTTTCCCTCTCCTTGCCGACATCGCGTCTATATGAAACCAAAACAATATATAAGACGCAGCATATGGCATGAATATAAACGCTAAACACTTGGCATGCTATCACATAGCTATATAGGTTCATACTAAACAACTCCACATATACTGAGGAGAACCAACAAGAATGATACATCAATCTGGATAACCTACTCAGATTCTCTGATAGAAATCACGTCAACTAAACGCGTTTCTACCTTGGCTCCCAAGTGTGTTAATCCAAACGCCTAAAGGCAAGATTATCACTCCTAAGATTCAGCCCCCATGCTGACATATACACATCGTTCATGTGTGACTCGCATGCTATCACGTTCATGTTATCAAAATATCTAAACACATGCAGTCAAGCACACGCAATCAACCTCACACGGGATACACCCTCTTTCCACGGCTCATAGGTATTCGAACCCAGAGCATTGATACCAAGTTGTCACGCCCCAAACTCCGAGCCACGTGAAACACCCAGAATCAACCAAACATATACCCAACCCAAGAATACACTCTCAAAATAAACCTTACACGCATTATATATAAACGCCAAATGGCAACATTAGACGGTTCTAACACCTGAAAACATGTTTAGCATACATGTAAAGAGATAACAAAAAGGAAAAATATAGCTCTTTCAACTCTCCCGCACCTCCTGATCAACCTGCGTGACCGGTACCTGAAGAAAAGCAAAATTTCACACCGTGAGCCAAAGCTCAGCAGATTCTAAACGGCACATGCAATATAAGCTAAACATGCTTGATAAACGAAGTGCAGTTTTTTACTCTCTTTCAAGCCATTAAAATAGTTTGAAAATAATTTTAGATCACGACTCACAAGAGCCAGAAAACCATTTTCACATGCAAGGGAAAGCGAGGATAAAAATCACTTGTTGACTCATTAGGGCCTTGAAAATGATTCGAGTATTACGACTCCCGTAGGCCGTTAATATAGTATTTCGACTCCTATAGGCCAATAATACAATTTTTTTAGAAAATTAATTTATCCGTCCCAGTATGCAGTATATGCAATCCATGAGCACGTGCCTCTTCAGGACCTCGTTTCAGCCTTAAGATATCACACCCACACCCACACCCACACCCACACCCGTGCCTCATCAGGATCTCGTTTCAACCCGTCAGATATTGCACACATACTCACACCATGCACGCAACCCATGCAACACATATCTTTACAGACTTTCACCGTAGGACCGCAACCCTCGAATACACACACCGGCTTTTGCAGCCTGCCTCATACATCCACACAAGCACACGTGCATCATCAACCAGGATTTACATCTACTGGATCACAGATTCATCTAATCCATTTCATACACATATGCAAACTTAAACCAGGATTTAAAGCATATAACCATGTATCAACACGACGTTCCACAAATCACGTCACATGCCTATAAAACTCTAGATTTTAAAATATAAACCACATTACACATAACGATATCAAAGTCATGTAATTCACTTACATAATCCATGCATAAATAACGACAGTTATAAATGCACATAACCATATAAAACCTTGCATCGCGATGCCACCCACCACACAACCTATCTATACATCTCATGCCACCACAATCACCGATATGATCCCACGACGCTCACACGTGCCAACACAACCAACAAACTTACGACACTTGACCTAACTCAAGGCTAACACAAACCCTCCCACAAAACGGTTCTCACCAGAACCCTATCTATAGAAAGAACACCGAACCCAACACGTCCCGCATGAAATGACTAACACCCTCTCCGTGACTTCAATTGACAGGATCCCATAATTCAATCAACTAAAAAATCACTAGAGGAGAGCAGTCAATCGAGCCCCATAACCCAATCGATCGAGAGGCCACCACACGACCAAAAGAAACCCCCAAAACCCTAACACAACCAACACAGGCTCCCACACGCCCAACACGGCCCCACTCACGTCCAACGCAAGCCCACGATGCCCAAGAAACAAGAAACTTGATAAGAAAGGGCAACAAGATTGAAAAACAACCTTTTCCAAACATTCGGCAAAAAACGGGTGAAAAATAGTTTGAAAATTCTGACATACCCTCATTATTTTAATCATAACTTTTTCTACAAAAAGAATTTTAAAGTGAGAGAGGTGTCATTGGAAAGAAAACTTTTGAGGCTTCAATTTGAGAACAGTAACGACCCCACTCTGAGTCTGAATGAGGGAGATACATCAATTTGAAAAATAAATTTTTTTCTAAAATTGCCCAGACCGATTGATCGGTTAAAAAACCGATCGATCCATCACACACTAGTCTCGGTTTCTTGGAAAACAGAATAGATTTTTTAGCCCTAAAACATGTATAAACCCTAAATTAAAGCCTTTAAACACCAGATATGATACCCACATGCATACCCTAGCCCAAGACTACCTCAAAGCCTCGAAACGAACCCTCAACACCCGATTCCATCCAAACAAAAATGATGTAAAAGTTGGGTTTTAAACCTAAAAACCCAACTTTTACAAAAAATTAGATATACAACAATTCGATTGGTAAAAATACACCTGACTACACGGAGCACCCTTATAAAACATATAGGTCTAGAATTCTACCTCGGTGAGTTAAAAACTCGACGTCTCGAACCATGTGCAAAATCGAGCCTTGTTGGAATCAAAATCTGACCGGATGGTTGCATAGCCCACTGTGCCAATACAAGTATCCGCTGTTGGATGGTTGAAAATCGAGCCCTGGGCCCCTGAGAACTTAGAGAGAAGGCAGAAAAAAAATGAGAAACTTAGGAGTTAAGTTTTAAAAAATACATTTTTAAAAATATCTAACTCCAGATATTTATAGGCCTCCAAAATATCTTTTTTTGAAATTTTTCAAGAATCGCGCCATAACGGCCCACAGCCCTGGGAACCTACTCCGCATGCATATTTAAGCCCGATTGTACATCAAAAGCAGTAAAAACTTATTCAAAAGAAAACACGTAACGTGCGTCCGAAAACGCCGAAAAAGAAAAACGGGTCAGGATTTCACAAGTATTAGGTGCTTACAAGAGACTAAATGGGTATGAAAATTTTTTAAAAATAAATAATAAATGGTATAAAATTTATTATATTAGGAAAGAAAGACATAAAAATAGTGTAGGAATAATATTAGCTAAACACCTTCAAGATAATCTAGTAATAGTAATTCAAAATAGAGATAGAATAATTTTAATTAAACATGTTATTGGAGAAACCATAATTTAAGTATGCGATTAGTGCCTACGCACCTTAAATAGGATTGGATGACCATACTAAAGGATAAGTTTAGAATCAAATTGATAAAATAGTTCAAGAAATACAAGTAGAAAAAAAAAATATAGATAGAGATTTTAATGAGCACTTAGGAAACAAGAGACAAGAATATTATAAGGTTCATGGGAGATTTGATTTTTGGTAATCGAAACGTGGCAGAATGGCGAGATCATGCATCATAAAGTAAAAAATGAATATTTTAAAATGTGGCAAAATAATAGAAATAAGGACAATTTTAGGTTCCATAAACAAACCTATACAGACGTTAAGAGAACTACTAGAAATACTAAATTAAAATCTTATGATGAATTTCTACTAGATTATATAGTAAAGAGTGAGAAAAGAATATCCATGAACTCGTTAAATGGAGAAAAAAAGACCTTATTCAAGTTAAATGCAAAAAAACTAAGAATTCAAGAGTATTAGTGAAGGATGAAGAAATTAAAAAAAGATGAAAAATCGATTTTGAAAAACCATTAAACGAAAAGAAAAACATAGAACGATTTGAAGAATAGAAATTTAATAACTCGGATGAGACTGGAGAATATATAATTCTATGGCAGAATAAGAAATTTTGAAGTAGAAACTGCAATAAGAAGAATGAAATCAGTTAAGACTTTAAGACCAGAAGATTTTCCTATGGAGGTGTGAAAGTACATAGGCAAAGTGGGAGTGTCTTGGTTACCAAAATTATTTAATAAAAGTATAATAATTAGAAAAATGCCTGAATAATAGAAAATGAGTATTCTGTTACCTATATATATAAAAAGAGATATTTAAAATTATAAGACTATAGAGATATTAAGTTGATGAGTCATGGATTAAACTATGGAAACGAGTGCTTGAATATTGTCTAATGTTAACAATAATAGTGTTACAAAATCAGTTTGGTTTTATGTTTGGTAATCAACGATGAAAGCAATTTACCTACTAATGAGATTAATAGAGAAGTATATAGAAAAAAAAATATAACTTTATATGGTTTGTTAGTCCAAGGGCTTTTTAATTAGATTTTAATAATTTTAATAATTTATTTTTTGAATTAATTTAATTTAAAAAGATTATATTTAATTGTTTCCAAATAGGTAACTATTGGCACTACATGACTAATGAGTTGATACCTTACGTCATTTATGCTGACACTTTGTATCAAATGGGTTGATACTCAGTGCTCTTGTGAGACCCGGACCCGTCTCTTTTTGAGATCTTTATATATGTTGATGCGTTTCTTTCCATATATGTATCTCTGTGTTGCATGGATTATGTGTCCATTATAGAACATCATGTTTTGTATAGGTGCTATATGTGTTAAGCATGTGGGAGTTCAGTTTTGGCTGCCTTTTCAGTTTTCTCTCACAGCGACGACTGCTCGAGCGGTGGGTAGCTTGCTCGAGCGGGTTGGTGGCAGAGTGTTGACCCATGGTGTGACCGCTCGAGCAGTGGGTGTGCGCTCGAGTGTGGCAGTGGCAGAGCGTGGCTTGGAGTGGGGTCCGCTCGACCAGTTCTTGGGCGCTCGAGCGGTGGTGTGGCAGGGCCTATGTTGGCAAGGGGTCCGCTCGAGCGGTGCTTGGGCGCTCGAGCGGTGGTTCCTGGGCACTAATTTCTATAGAAAGTTATAAATATCTTTTGAGGCTCAAAATATCTAATTTCAAGAAAATCTCTTTCTCTTCCTTTTCTCTACCTTCTCTCTAGCTTTCGGGTGGCCCGGGGCTTAGTTTTTCATGGTTGAACAATAGATCCTTGTTGTCGGCAATGTGGGCTTCACATCTATCCGGACGGATTCTCGTTCTGACGAGGTTGGATTTTGAGGCGTCGAGCTTTTGGCTCTTTAAGATAGGATTCTAGATGTACTGCTGTTAAAAGGGTGATATATGTAATTATACTTGCTTTCACCGGGTAGAAATGCATGAAGTGCTGTTTATATGTTTTAAACCTTGGTTTATGAGTAAAAGTGGGTTTTATGCATTTTCTTGGTTTGATACATGATTCGGATGTGTTGAGATCCATAGTTTTCAAAAGGAGCTTAAAAAAGAGAGAGGTGTTTTTATGAAAAACATGATTGTGGAGGTTTGGAGCTAACTCTTGGGGTTGAGTCTTAGTTTTACTAAACATATGTCATTACATGGTTGTTGATCTCCATGTTGATGAATTGGATCCCTTTATATATATGCGATGTAAAACTGTTTTACGGGTTTTCTTAAATGCTATCCATAGATGTAGCGTGACAGTGGATTTGGTTGAGTTGGGCTTCCATTGCTCCTCGGTGTAAGTCCAGAAACATGCGCAGTGTAGGTGCTCTGTACCTTCGGGTTAGTCCCCGTAAATTGAGTGATTGGGTGCTTTGTACCCTCGGGCTCAGGTCCTGTAAATTAAGCAGTAGGTGCTCTGTACCTTCGGGTGGAATCCCGTAAATTGAGTGGTTGGTGGGTGCTCTGGATCCTTGAGCTTGACTTGTAAATTGAGCAGCTACGTTGTCGTGACTCCGTATAGAACTTGTCATTATCAAGCATGTGGGCCTAAGGTAATGGATGAGACTCTATAGTTGTTACCTTTGTCAGTATGACAGAGTCGGTACATTGGATCTCATTTTACTGTGTTCTCCTCGGCTGTGTGACCCGAGTGGAGGAAAACTGTTTTATCGTTTTATTTTCTTCGGTTGTGTGTTCCGAGTGGGAAAATAATATTTTAATTTCGGTTGTATGATCCCGGTGAACAAAGATCATGTTCTTATTACTGTTTTATTACAGCTTTCCCTTAACTGTGGCATGATATCTATTAGGATGATATGCATAGTTTGAAGGATAAAAATGCGAGTTTTATGAGATAAAACCATTTTAAGGCCCGCGGTGGCCTGGTGGAAAACTTGTGATTTTTGAGAGAAAAACCCTTTTTAGCTCATGTGGTTGAGCCCGTGTGTGTATAATTGCATATCCTACTTTATAGTTTTATTATCTTTTCTTATTGGGCTTTGGCTCACGGTGTGGAATTTTGCTGTAAAAATATTTTCAGGTGATCACGTGGAGTTGACCTAGAGGCTAGTGGTGATGGAGAGCATGTTGTAATTTTCCTATTTTGGATATGTACTTATACATGTGTTGCCTGTTCCTGAAGGCTAGTTTTGTACGCCTTTCGGCGATATATTTATTCATGTATGAGTTTGCATGATTTCTGTTTATGAGAGATA
>JAOTRH010186142.1:0-11802 GCA_034768845.1 Heliamphora exappendiculata | reverse complement strand
GTCGACACCTTAACATGTTTATCTAAAATATTTCAAGTATTATACTTTGAGTCGACATAAATTGAAATTTGAGTCGACACAAAAGAACAAAGACTCTCTACACTAAAAATGAGTCGACACAAACTCAGTTCGAGTCGACACCAAGTGATTTTTCACTTTGACTATTCGAGATTTTGAGTCAACACAAATTGAAGATGAGTCGACACAAATATACCGAGACTGCCTGCAGAACTTATGAGTCGACACAAAATGCAACATGAGTCGACACAAATGTACCGAGCCTACCTGAAGAATTTTGAGTCGACACAAAAGCCAAAATGAGTGGATACAAAATTACTGAGGGTTCCTGCACTTTTTAGTGTAGACAGCAAAGGCAATTCAAGTTGACACAAAAAAAGCCTCCCGAAAAGCTAAAGAACAAAAAAGTCGACACCAAATATATTCGAGTCGACACCGTTGAGTTGGAGAAGATTGCAGAAATTTGAGTCGACACTAATGAAGATTTGAGTCGACCCAACCATTAAAGAACCAAGCCCTAGGAAATTCGTGTCGACCCAAACCCTTTTATGTCGACACCTGCGACAGAAATTCAAATTGTGTGACTGAGTTCAACGGTTAGATTTTTGGCATTTATTGCTCCTACCTACATCCAACGGTCATGTATCTTTAAGAACCTATATAATAAGTTACTCTTCAGCATTAAAAATAACTAGAGACTTATATTTACTATTGTATTACTTGAGTCAAAGTCAAAATTTCTCAAACTCTCATTTATTGCTCGTAACTCCAGCTCTTGTATCTCATCTTTTTACTTCTCATTTATTGCCAATCATTTTATAAAGAGAGTGAGTGATACTCATTGTAACACCTCATTTATTGTATCTAAGGGTGAGTCACCCTTCATTCTTTGAGTGAGTGAGTAAATCTCATCAAAAAAGAACTCAAGAGATTAGAAGAAAGACAGAGGCATGTTTTCGTAGGATCATCTTGAAGTTGTAAAGGTTTTGAATGCACTCGTAAGCATTCTACTTTAGTAAAAATTCTCAAAGAGAGTTTTGGAGAGTGAACGTAAGTTTGGAAGAAATCGAGCCACTATAAATCTCAGTGTAGGTTCAATTTTTCTATCCCTGACCTCTTTAATATTTGCATTACTTTATTATTTGATTATAGTTGCTATAATTATTTGTAATATTAAAAGATTTTCGGAAAAAAAAAATTTAAATTGTTATTATCAATTTAAAATTCAATTCACCCTTCTCTTAGGTTGCTTAAAACTAACAACCACGTTGCCAAACGAGGCCTTCATGTCCTAACCCTCCTTGTTCGGAATTAATTACTTTTCTTCAAAAGAAAAAGTAGTTTAGATTGAGGAGAAATTCTTCCCAAAAGTAAGAAGAAAAAGAAACTACGGCCTCGTTTGGTTGCATTTTCTAAAATTATTATTTGAAAACTGTTTTGTAAAAATGAATTTAAGAAATAATTTTATAATATTTTGAAAATAGAAATTGCGTTTGGTATACTATTTTTAAAAATCGTAACTTTAACCCTAATTGGTCCCAAATTAAAGAAACTGAGTCGCCGACGACGACCTTAGTACTGCTGCGATATTTCCTCCGGAGGGGGAATTGATTTCTAGGCAAAATACAGGAGGGAAGAAGATGATGGGGTGTAGAATCTGAAATGGGTTTTTGTATTTCATAAAGCGAAGAATCTGAAATGGGTTTCGCAAGATTGATTCATGTTCTAAATCATGTTAGAATATTCTAAAATGGGTTTCTCAAAATCTGGAATGGGTTTCGTATGTCAGTGCATTTGCTTCGTCAGAAGTGATTAAGCGATGAGCGACAACAACGACCCCTTTGACGGCGAAGAAAGCTCACAATAGCGACAACACTTTGACGGCGAAGAAAGCTTGCAATGACAACGACGACTTCGAACAGTGAAGAAAGGTCGCGACGACGACGACGCTTTCAACAGTGAAGAAAGCTCGCCATGGTGACGACGACTTCAAATGACGACGATGACTTCGAACAGCGAAGAAAGCTCTTTGTGTTTTCATTTTGTTGGAAAAAAAAACAAAAAAATCCAAAAATGTGAAAACGTGTTTTTCCTGTTTTCAAAAAGGTCCCAATTGTTAACTCACTTTTTCTTGTTTTTCCGAACAATCTTTTTCTAAAAATTGCTAACAAACGAAGTTTTAAAATTTTGAAAGCATAATTCTTCGAAAACTGTTTTCAAAAAACACAACCAAAAGGACCCTACACCACTTCCGCTAATTTTGATCCGAATGTTATGGACCATTAATTAATCAATTAAATTAGCATTTGAGGAAATTACAAATTAATTGCTTAATTGTTCTAAATGAGTTGGTTTTGAGCTCAACTTCTCTTACCACATCTGGAGCACATGCATAAAAATTACCATAATTTTTATAGTCATGCCTTTACCTAATTTATGTGCGTAGTAGATGTACATTAAAAAATAAAGAAAGTAATTCATGAACAGGTATTTTATTAGACTCCTTTAATTAGTTAGGAAGACAACGTTGTAAATTATATGGGACTCACCATAAATTAGTGCAACACACCAATGGCCCCCTATAAAAGCCTAATGATGAGAAGCCACCCGGTAAGATTCTTGTTCTTCCTCTAACCCTTCGAAAAATCCTAATATCATGATATGATTCTTTAATAAGAGATTTGACTTGATCATAGAGGGTTTTTGGCCGATACCACACCGCTTCCATCCAAGACTAACTCATTTTATTGCAAGTTTTCAAATAGAGCTCAGCCATACGAGGATCAAACATCATCAATAATAAAATGAGAAAAAAATGATTGATGTTATTGATGCTATCTGATGAGAGTTTTAGGATACAATTCTTATCGTTGACATTATTAATTTGAAAGTTTTCAAATAGATGCTTTTCATGATTTATCCTCAAAATAATGTTTAAAAGGTAATTAGGCTCCTAGGTGAGACAAAAAATCTAACCTCCAAAGACATTTTCAAGAAAAATCTAGTGCTAAATGTTGGGGGCATGAAGCACACAAAATGTTGGCTGGACTCATGGGCTAGCCACAAGAATCTATGCGAATCTTATGGTAGGCTGTACAGTATTTCAACAATGAAAGAAGACTCCCTCCATTCTATAATAACAGGGATGACTCAGACCAAAGCTGTGAGACCCAGTCCCTTTTGTTTTTATATCTACTTTATGTAAGGTGTTGGTTATCATTTTAATCGTTATAGAAAAGTATATTTCTGTGTGTTTTGTGCATATGTTGACCTAGTTAGGCACATTGGTTTCAAAACGGGTCCTATCAGACGTCGCAGCAGAAAGCTGAAAAACTTTTCTAAGTAGAATCGCTCGATCGATCTTTAGACCGCTCGAGCGATCTGTCTACGGAGGTTGTGTATAAGACAGCTCACCACCTTAGTTTTTAAACCAAAGCTTCTCCTACAAGATTTTCTCTCTCTCTCTCTCTCTTGAGAACCCAAATTTGATTCTCTACCCTCTCTCTAGCTTTTAGCTTGGTTCGAGCCCGACTCTTGGCGCACGAATAGTCGATCCTTACTATACGCACTGTGGGCTTGTCATCCATCCGAACGGAATCACATTTTGGTGACTTCGATTTCTCGCCAATGCTTGAAACATCAAGTTTTTAACTCTTTGAGGTAGAATTCTAGACTATCTTTCTTTAAAAGAGTGGCACATGTGATTATATGCATTTTTACCATTTTAAAATGCTATAAAAGTTAGACTTTGTGTTTAAACCATATTTGATTGGACAAAAAACATGTTTTACAATTTTATGGTTTACTACAAAGTTAGTGGATGCATGTGTGTCTGTGGTTTTCGAAAAGATGAGTTTTAAAAATCGAAAGAATTTATGTAAATCTTGCGAAAGACTTAGTTTTGGAGGTTTGGAGTTAACTCTCGGGGTTAAGCCTTATTTTAAAACGATTTGGTTGAAATGGTGAAAATATTTTGAAAATGTTGGTTGGTTTCCATGGTTAAGTGGATGATGTGGCGGAATGCCGTTGAACGTTTTGTATATGATAGTGTGTATTTACAAACGTTTTTGTAGTGAGCTACGTGTTTTTAATCATTCTATAGATGTGCCATAACAATATGTGTATGTACTTGGGCTAACATTGCTCCTCGGTAAAAGTCCAAAAACTTTGCGCAAGTAGATGCTTCGCTCCATTGGGTTAATCTCCGTAAATGAAGTGGTTGCCTTAGTGGGAGGTGTTTGTTATTGTAGCTCTGTATAGAACTTGCCATTACCTAGCAAGTCATTGGATGCCTTGGACATAGGTTAATAGGCGATAGTTTATAGTTGTCCCCTTTATTCTCGGTGCGATAGAATCGGTACATTGAAATTATTGTCAATTGTGGGAACCGAGTTGAAAATAACGTTTTGTTGATATTTTCTTAAACTGTTGAATGTTATTTGAATTACATGAAAATGTGTGATTTTGAGGATAGAAAATCATTTTTGAGGCTCGTGAAGTCGAATCGTTTCTCTACTTCGTGAATGCATATCCTGCTTTTATTTCATTATAGTCTGTTCCTATTGGGTTTCGACTCACGTTGTAGAATTTAAAAACTTTTCAAGTGAACTTGATTATGTGAGTTGATCTCAGTGAGCCCCGGTAGAGGCGAAAGGAAAACTCTTGTCGTTCGAAAGTTTATTACCGATTTCGTTATTGGATTATGTAATGATGTAAGATACTTTAATCTTGAAAGTATGTTTTGTAAGCCTTGGGCGTTTATTTCAAATCATGTTGTATGGTCCATGAGAGTAATCTTGGATTGGCTGTTGTTTTTCATTATTGTTGGTTTCAATGTTTTGCTAAAATCGTATTCGGTTGTTTTATGCTTCATTAAAACGTTTGTGCCTCGAGGGAGAATTTTGAGCCTTGTTTTAGTAGGCGTTGTGGGCTTGGTTTTTGCCTTGACAACTTTTTAAAAGTGTTTGAAAATGATTAAGTGTTGGGTAGGAAAACTTGCATTTTGAAAAGTTGGCCCAGAGCCAGATCGCTCGACGAATTGTTCGAGTAATCTAGGTAGATTTCAAAAATCTTATTTGATTGTTTTAAAGCTTGGCTCTTGGGGCCTGTGACGCTAGTCTTCTGGACTACTCTTTTACATTAAATAAGCCATCGATAGTGTATTTTACAAAGGTTTTAACTTTGTTTTATCGTTTTGATCTTCAACCCATTTGAGTTTGGGTGATTTTGGTGAATCGTGGTATCCCAAAACGGTTGGTTCGTAGACTTTTCACGTGACCTGAATTTTTGGGCGTAACAAGAGCAGGTGAGCAATATGGGGTAGGTCTCTTTAGAAATAAGTTATTCGAATGGGAGAAAGAGCAATGGCAAACAATTGTTAATCTAATAGCGAACCAGATTCTAAATCCAGAGAGAGAGGATAAGTTAACTTGGAAAGGTGAAAAAAGTGGATATTTCTCAACAAAGTCATGTTTTAGACAATACATAGAGGGTGTTGGGTTGATCATAGAGAATGCTGACATTATATGCAATTCATAAGGCAATCTAACCATCAATTGAAATTTTAGGAATATAGGGCACCGAATTGGAAGAAATTGCAGGAATCTAGGGAACTAAATTGGAGGAGATTGCACGTGGTTAGCAAATGAAGAAATCGGAGCTGATCGAGACCTTTTGAAAAAAGAAGAAAAGATCCTAAATGGGTGCTTCCAGAAATAGTGAGCTGAGTAAGGGAAGAAATGTTTGAAAGAAATGTTTAAAGTTGCTGGGATGTGACTTTCTCATGAACAAAATGATAACCAACCGCAACATGCTTCGAATGGGCATGAAAAATAGGATTAGAGGACAATGATATTGCAGACATGTTATCACACCATAAGGTAGGAATGGAACCAGGAGAAATATGAAGAGCATGAAGAATCATTTCAACCCAGATGAGCCCAGCTGCGGCAGTAGACAACAACCTGTACTCAGCCTCAGTGGAGGATCTAGCCACGGTGGGCAGCTTTTTAGCATACCAAGAAATTAAGTTGGACCCAAAATAAACACATTGGCCTGAAGTAGAGCGCCGATCTAGAATATTACCAACCCAGTCAGCATCGGAGTAGCCATATAAATCAAAGGAGGAGGGCCAAAAAATGAGACCAAAGTCAAGAGTGCCTTTGAGATACCGTAAAATCCTCTTAACAGCTTTATAATCAGCTAAGGTTGGAGACTCCATATGTTGGCACGCATGGTTAATAGCAAGAGACAAGTCTAGACGTGTTATTGTCAAATATTATAGAGCTCCAACAACACTGCGGTAGTGAGTAACTGAGGGAAAAGCAGTATCACTGGTGGAGTCAGATATGGATTTAACAACAATTGGAGTGAGAGAGGGCTTGCAATCATCCATGCCAGCCTTGTGAAGGAGATCTCGAGCATACTTCTATTGAGTTAACATGAAACCGAAGGAGCATGGGTGAGCCTCTATACTAAGGAAATATGACATATTGCCCACCTCCTTCATAGAAAAAGCAGCATGCATTTTAAGAATCAAAGATGATATACGCAAAGAATTGCTTCTAGTGATCAAGATATCATCAACATAGACAAGAATGATAGTAATGAAAGTGGAACGTTTCTGAACAAACAATCTGGAATCATGATGACTAGAGACAAAGCTCTTGGAAAGTAAAAATGTTGAAAAAGTACTAAACCAAACACGAGGAGCCTATTTTAAGCTATATAAGGCTTTGTGAAGTTTGCGAACAAATGAGGGATGAACGGAATCAATGAAGCCATGAGGTTGATGTAAGTAAACCTCCTCCGAAAGTTTTCCATGAAGAAAAGCATTAGATATGTTTAATTGTTTGATGGTCCAATTGAAATGAAGAGCAAGAGAAAGAAGGATGCGAAAGGTAGGCTGCTTGGCAACTAGACTAAATGTTTCAAAATAGTCGATTCCCTCTTCTTGAAGATAACCCTTAGCAACTAATCGAGCCTTATAGTGAGCAATTATGCCATCAAAATTTCATTTAATTTTGAACACTCATTTACAGTCTATAACATTGCGACCTATAGAAGGTGGAACCAAGGTCCAGGTGCCTTGGTGTTGTATAGCTTGAAACTCTTCAAGCATAGCTTTATGCCACTGGGGATTGAGTAAGGCCTCCTTAAGAGACCGAGGCTCAAAAGCTGATGTAGGAGATGAAGTAAGAAGAGCCACAAAAGGTTTGGAATTTGAGGAGCCAGTTTTTGATCGGGTGAGCATATGATGAGTATTAGAGGTTGGATTGGAAATGGAAGGAGAAAGAATAGGAATAGAGAGGGAAATAGCTGGTAGGGAAGGAATAGTTTGTGGTGAATGAGATGAGTACTGGACAGTGGGAGTTGAGGTAGCAGAAGATGAAACATATGTCGAAGAATGATTATGAGTGGGAACGAAAGTAGCAAGAGTATTAGCGAGAGCTGAAGAAGGAGGAGAGGCAATAGCCAGATAAGGGGATGAATGCCAGAAAAAATGAGACAATTGGAACAGAGAAGGATAAGTGAAAGTAGACTGGGCATGAGCAAAGAAAAATTGAGATTCATCAAAAAAGACATGTTGTGAAAATAAAATTTTATGAGAATGAAGATCATAACATCTGTATCCTTTAACAGAGGGGTAGTAACCAAGGAAAACGTATGAAGAGGACCTTGGCTAAAGTTTATGATTGGTGTAGGGTCTTAGCCAAGGAAAACAGAGGCACCCAAACACCTTAAAATATGTATAGTCTGGGCATTGATGATAAAGCAACACAAATGGAAAAGAATGAGCAAGTTTGGAGCATGAAAGCCTGTTGATGAGAAAAACAGCAGTACACAAAGCATCAATCCAAAATTTTAATAGAAGTGAGGAACGATGGAGAAGGATAATGGTAGTCTCAATCAAATGGCGCTACTTTCGCTCAGCCACACCATTTTGAGCTGGTGTGTAGGGACAACTAAATTCATGCTTGATGCTATGGGCACTGAAAAATTGCTTAAATTGATTATTAACATATTCAGTACTCCCATCAGTACGAAGGGCTTTAACTCTAGAATGAAACTGGTTTTCAACCAAAATTTTAAATTCAACAAAGTTATGAAAAACTTCACTTTTGTAGTGCAAAGAATATATCCATGTGAAACGACTAAAATCATCAATGACAAGAACATAGTATTTATATGTAGAAGAAGAAGAATTGAAAGGCCCCCACACATCACCGTGGACAATGGCCGGTGGTTTATTTATGCTAGTCTTGGACAACAGAAAAGGAAATTTATGAGATTTTGCAACACAATAGTGTGTGCATAATCCTTAGGACTTGCTGCTCCTTGACAAGCTGAGTTGAGAAGCTATCTTATTAAGTTTCTATTGGGAGGAGTGGCCTAATCTTTGATGCCAAACTGTATTAGTGGCTTGCACAATATAGCATACCAACTTGGACTTGGAAGCATCACTCTTCCCTCCACTATTCTCAATGTTGGATAACTAATATAGATCCAAAACATGATAACCTTCAAAGATAACGAGACAGTTATTATCTGCTGCTAGTTGGTGAACCAAAATTATATTAGATGTAATTCCCGGAACATGAAGCACTTGATTGAGTTTAAAAGTGAATGCAAGAGTATAAGGAATACTCTAACCTATATTTTGGATGGAAAGGCTTATTCCATCTTCAACGATGACTTTATCAGAACCATAGTATGGTTCATAGAGGTGAAGGTTGGATAGATCATTAGTTATATGATAAGTGGCTGCTGAATCCACATACCAGCCCTCTTGAGATGCTACTGATTCGGAAGTAATGTATGCTTTTGATGTGTATGGAAACTTCGATTGTCCTTTCAAACTTGGATCATAAGAAGAGGATATGGGAAAGTTAGGATTCATTCTGTGCCAATAATTTATAGCTGTATGATTCATCTTCCCACAAATCTGACATATAGGAACTGAAGATGAGGACGTTTGAGAAAAATTATTATGTCTGTGTTGGCTTCGATTTTCTCTTCCTCTGTTTGGAAAAGAAAAGTTATTGTATCGACCTCTTCCTTCCTTGATAATCATTTAGCCTTCCTCCTCTTCCTCGATAAGATTTTCTATTTCCTCGATATGAATTTCTATTTTCAAATTATAAACTTGAGTTTCTTGTGGTTGAAAAAGCTACGGTAACATCAGTTAATGATGTTGTCTTGGATTTGATATGAATCGCTTCAGAACACAACAGTGCCGATAGATCTTCCATCGTTATATATTCAAATCTAGTTCTTATGCTAGTTTTAAACAAATCATATTCCTTTGGCAATCCATTTAACATGAGGAAGACTAGATCTTCATTGATTACAGGTGAACTAGCAAGTGCAAGATAATCTGCCACTTCCTTAATTTGTTACAAACATTCTTCAATTGACTGAGATTTTTTAAAAATTGCATTCAATTTGCACTTTAGTTGATGAACATAAGAACGAGAGAGTGAGAAATGTAAATTTTTTTTTCAAGAACTTCCATACCTCATGACTGGTTTTACAGTGAAGAACAGTGCGATACACCGTTGGTGAAATAGTTGCTGTAATACAACTCAGTAAATGTCCATCAATGATTATCCAATTCGTGTATTCTGGATTTGGAACTTCTTTATTAGCAGAATCAAGAATCGTTGCATGCAGACAAAAAAAGGTTCCTTCCACGAAGTTCAACAAATTTGAAGCTCTCAAGATATTTTGAAACTGATTTCGCCAAATGATATAGTTTCTTGAATCTAGTTTTATTGTAACAAAAGAACTGAGATTTGATATCGATATTAAAAGATTTGAAGGGAGAGATGAAGCAGATGAAGAAGATGAGACCATTATTTTCTGCTCGCAGGAACTTATTAAAACTCTGATACCATGAAGAATTAGAAAGAAAAATAGAAACTGATGAAGAATTAGAGAGAGAATTAGAAAACTAAAAACTTTTCTTCATTATTCATTCACTATATACACTTATTCTTATATAGTATTTAGCTCTTTGTAAGTAACTATTACAGCTGTATAACCAATGCTATAACAAATTATTATAACAAACTACTGTCCTAAGTGTCAATTGTTATAACCACTCTGACTTGCTTAAATTCTAAACTCCCTCTGCATTGGCTTAACGGAGATCCCCGAATGAATGTCTCTCTTAAATTAATTTGTGTGTACGTGTTAACCTTTCTTACAATTTGATTTTTGACTTTTTTTGTGGACCATTAACCAACGTTCTATTTTGATGTGTTTTTATTAGAAATTCAATTTCATTATGGCTTTTCCATTTTCTCTTGCTTCGATAACAGATCTCGCACTCAAACTTTCTTTATTCAAAGTTCACGATCTCGGGTTTTCAAAACCTAGAACGTGAAAACAGTCTAATTATATCCATTTGAGATATAAATGACCATGCATGTTTGGTCGTTCATTAGCTGCATGTTAAGAATTTCATATAGAACAGCATTTTTACAAATTCAAGAAATTTATTAAAAAAAAGAAAAAAATTCAAAATGCATAGCCCAATTTCACTGAGATGTATGGAAGCCATATATCTAAGTGAGTTTTGTCTATCTATTTTTAATGCTGAAGCTATTTTCAGGGTTTTTGTTTTAGGATTCTATATTTTTTGATTTCATAAAGGTATCAACTTGTGAGGCCAAGTTTTCAAAGAAAAATAAATGCTCATGACGATAATAAGTTGGGGGGCCGGGATTCTATGAAAGATTAGGGGCACGTGCGTCTCTCAAGTTTTGATTTCTCATTTTTACTTAACAAATTTTGATATTCTCACTTTCACAATTAAATACACCCTTAACAAATTAAATATTTAGTTAATGCCTCCTCTTATGTTTTTATATTTCTTATTTTACTTATTAACAAAGAATATTTTTAAGTACGTATATTCTTAATAAATTAGTTAGTGCCCCTTAAACTACTATATTCGTTAAAATACCTAATTTAGTTTTTAATAAGACCTTTTTAATGTATAAATTTTTTTGCTTAGTACACCTCTAGATGCATTTAGCATTCATATATTATGAATAAATACTTATATCAGTGAGAGTATTAATTAAGCCAAAGAGTTAGTATATTAATAAGGTCTACTAAAACATATTCAGATATTTTTTTAACAAATAATCGCAAAAACACATTGTGAGGGGGAAAAAAAGAGTCCAGATTTGGGATAAAATATACCAAAGAGATGAGGTGAGGTAAGACAAGGCGAGGGCTATATATATATATATATATATATATATATATATATATATATATGCATGCAACAGTTAGAACGATTAGAAATAGTAGTTGAATCAATCGTCAGCAAGGAATAATATTCATGAACTTATTTTAAATAGATATGAAATAAAAGGTTAAAAATACTTACAATTAAAAATATTTTATTCTAAAAAATGACAGTATTTTTTAAAGAAACCAGCTTTAAACTATTTTTTCCCATTGTTCACAACTTTAAACTAAACAAGCAAGATTAGTTGTTTAAAATGTGCCACTGATTTTGACCACTGATTTTTTGAAAACATTAAATAAAAGACTAAAAGTTAATTTTAAATTATGAGCCAAACGAGTTCAAAGTTCAAAAAAATCTAATGCCCCCAAATTAAAATTTTGAATCCCCACTAACGGTAATAATTGTCAAATGAAAGTTAGGGGCATCTCAGCACACATAAAGATATTCAAACACTCACTAATACGATAAGATTTGATTACTGCATGATGCATGCATATTGCTCAAATATATTCCTTCCGTTT
>JAOTRH010186121.1:0-11804 GCA_034768845.1 Heliamphora exappendiculata | reverse complement strand
AGAAGCAACAAGGGCAGACTGATCATTAGTATCAGAGGAAGGCCGGGTGTCGTCACGGCACATCGAATGACTCACCCGACGAAAAGTCTCAGATAATGTAGGAATATCTGTCCCAGCAAGAATTTGGGAACAAGCCGTGTCATATTCAGGATCCAAACTGGACAAGAAGCACACGACAAGAATCTGCATCCGCTGTTCCTGAAACTTACTGATGGAATTGGTAAATGGAAGAAGCCGATCAAACTCGTCGGCAAGCACTTTAAATCCCATAAATCTTGGGATTTAAATCTTGGCCATCGATCAGTGTTCGGCTCCTCTAGGTGAGGGTCTACTGGTCTGATCGATCTGTTTGCCTCTCCTCTACTGATCTGATCGCACTAAAGAAGTATCCCACTGCTGTTTTAAGGGTCTTGAGGCTACCACAATTTGTTCAAGTTTATGGGGAAAGTTTAAAATGTATGTTATGTGGTCCATTTATGATTGATTAAAGTTGTGGATGGATTCTATTACGTATTGGTGTGATTAGCCGTGGTTCCTTGAGATTGCTAGCCTGTGATGTCAACTGAGAGTTCTACTAGAGTTGGTGACTCTCAAATGAGTTCTACTAGAGTTGGTGACTCTCAAACGAGTATGGATAAACAAGGACCTGATAGACAAGGAATCACGGATGTATTTTCGTCATCCACACGATTAGTGGATTCAAAACTAACTGGACCACAAACATGTGTTATGAAAAAAGAAGGTATTACTGACAATTGAAGGTATGGAAAAGGAGGATCATTTATTCGAAGATCCTCCTGAGAAGGGAACTGGCGAGTATAAAAGATAAAAGCGTGATATGCCCGATTACTCAGCAAATTGTTGAATTCAATGGAGTCTTCCGTTGAGGTGTTGATGGCCAATGCCACAACTGTTCGTGAGATGTGGACCATACTCGAGGAGACATTTACCTCGACTAATAATTTGTCCAGACTATACGATGTGATGCGAGGTATCTTCAGCGTACAGCAGGGAGAGCGCCCTTTCTCAAAATATTTCACAGAGTTCAAGGTTTTAGCAGATAAGGATGATCGATTGGTACCATTTACCAATCGATATGAGGTCTTCAAAGAGCAGCGAATGCAATTCTTGGTCGTTTGTTTTCTCGCTGGAGTGAACCAGCAGCTTGATTCAGCACGTTCCCAGATCTTGGCTGGGTCTGATATTCCCTCCTTATCTAAGGTCTTCAAGAGGATGAGCAGAGCAGTTAGTCGTAAAGAGCCTCGTATTACCGCTGCTGACCAGGGTGATCATACGACCCTGAGTATATCTCGTGGAGGAGGTCGAGGAGGATTTCGAGGCAAAGGTCGAGATGGAGATCGTGGTGATGTAGGCCGTGGTGATGGAGGCCGAGGTAGAGGCCGTGATGGCGGACGAGGCAGAGGTAGAGGTGGACGTGACACCCAGTTTTGCTACTATTGTGGAGAGCAAAGCCATTTACAGAACTTGTGTTGAAAGCTACATGGGTGCCCTTCTTCATATGTAGCTAATATAGTGGCAGATTATGATAATCCATCATTGTAACAAGCCGAAAAAAATAATAATAATAATAATAATAAAAATAAAAATAAGTAAATAAATAAAATTAAATAAATTACTGTTGTTTGAATAGGGCTGGGATTGCAACCGACAAGCAAAGGGGGATTGATATTCCCTCATTTAGACTGTCGGTGCTTAATATTCAATGTTCGACGAATCCTCCTTAATTTGTAGATTCAATGTTCGACGAATCAACCTCCTTAATTTGTCGATTCAATGTTCAACGAATCCTCTTTAATTTGTAGATTCAATATTCGACGAATCAACCTCCTTAATTTGTAGATTCAATGTTCGACGAATCCTCCTTAATTTGTAGATTAAATGTTCGACGAATCAACCTCCTTAATTTGTAGATTCAATGTTCGATGAATCAACCCCTTAATTTGTAGATTCGATGTTCGATGAATCAACTCCCTTAATTTGTAGATTCAATGTTTGTTTGGGCTGGGATGACTATAAATTAGAGGGCTTTGAGAAGTTTTGGGCACAAGAAGAGAAAGAAAACAAGAGAGAAAGAAAAAGAGAGAGAAATGAGAGTTACCGTCAGCCACTAGCCTCGCCGACCACCACCACCGAAACTGCTGTCAACCACCATCGGCACCGACCACCACCGGCGACGCCCTCGACGACCTCGCCAACTATCACCGCCACTGCTAACAATCCCGGCACCGCTAGTTCGTCCTTTGATCCCTATTTCGATTTGGAGTTTTGAAGGAATCGCAAATAAAATTTTGCGAAATCAGGTGAGTTATTAGATATTTTGTTTTCTTGTCTTTTCTCCACATGTTTATGAGATCTCGAAATGAAAACTAAGTTATGAATGTCCGCTATATTTTTATCGGACTATTAAGCCCATATTTTGGTTTCTTGATTTTGTTTTTAACATGTTTATGAGATCTCAAAATGAAAATGAAAATTAAGACATGAATGTCTGTTATATTTTTCGAGCTAGTGAGCCTCTATATACATGGGTTTTGAATACACAATAAATGCATTGATAAAAGTTCGAAAGGTCCTGACTCGGGAGACAGTAAAGATACCGAAAGGTCCCGACTCAAGGGGACAGGAAAAGAATACCGAAAGGTCCCTACTCGGAAGGACAGGAAAAGAATACCGAAAGGTTCCTACTCTCGGGGGACGGAAAAAGAATACCAAAGGTCCTTGCTACTCGGGAGGGCAGGAAAATAATACTGAAAGGTTCCGACTCGGGGGCAGAAAAATACCAAGGGTTGGATGGAATAAGGATGAAAATCAGTATGATATTTTGTACAAAGTAAAAATGTTTTAACTATATAAAATTAAACTTAGATAATTCATGGCAAATTAGAAATCTTGATATCTTTGAATTCACACTAGTATTGCTAATGGACGTTGAACTCACATGTGACATTTGAAGGCGAGAAGAATTCAATGTTGAAGAATCAGAAGTTTAAGTTATTTTATTTTTCATACAGAAGTTTAAGTTATTTCATGTAATTGTCTTATCTTGTATTTTTAATAAGTTTTATTGAACATTGATTTTGTAGTTTAATATTCTGGGAATGTGTTAAATGAAAATGTTTTTAATAAGAGTTTTTTTTTATATTTCGGATGTGTTCCATGAATTTTATACATTACATGATTATGAGACAAGATGCTGAAAGAAAATTAAGGAATTTAAAGAGGCCTCTGGTGGGCTTTGACTCACTGGCCGGTCACGGATGCCATATTTTCAAATATGTCGTGACATAAGTGGGTATCAGAGCATGGTTTTAAAATTTTTAAACCCCAGAGCATAGGAAATGTGTCTTTTCAAGTCAAGTTTTAAATTCTGAGTGTATTACCCTAATTTCTTACTTGTCTTAGAATATGGCTAATACTCATAGAACGGGCGGGGAGGGGAACATAGGCGAATTTATGACACAAGTAAACACCCAACTGGAAGAAATGCGTCAGATGATACGCGATCTAGCTCAGGCTAGACAACCGCAAGACCCTATGCCCCCTAGAACCTACATCCCACCGCCAGTTGAGGCTCAGGGCTGCGACCCCGCCTTACACCAAAACCATGTTAATGGTCCCAATATGAGGGAGTTCTTGAAAATGAAACCACCGTCCTTCAGGGGAGGACTGGACCCTATTAAAGCGAACAAATGGATCGCATCCATAGAAAAGATTTTCGGAGTGCTACCCTGTACGGAAGCACAAAAGGTGACGTTAACCACGTATCAGCTAGAAGGTGACGTTAACCACGTATCAGCTAGAAGGTGAAGCCCAGCGTTAGTGGAACTCGGGTGAAGTTTGGAGGACCAAACTTCTAAAGGTGGGGAGAATGTAACCAGCCGGAAAAAAAAATAATAATAATAATAATAAGTAAATAAATAAAATTAAATAAATTACTGTTATTTGAATAGGGCTAGGATTGCAACCGACGAGCAAAGGGGGATTGATATTCCCTCATTTGGACTGTCGGTGCTTAATATTCAATGTTCGACGAATCCTCCTTCATTTGTAGATTCAATGTTCGACGAATCAACCTCCTTAATTTGTAAATTCAATGTTCGATGAATCAACCCCTTAATTTGTAGATTCGATGTTCGACGAATCAACTCTCTTAATTTGTAGATTCAATGTTCGTTTGGGGCTGGGATGACTATAAATTAGAGGGCTTTGAGAAGTTTTCGGCACAAGAAGAGAAAGAAAACAAGAGAAAAGGAAGAGAAGAGAGAAAAAGAGAGAGAAAGGAGAGTTACCGTCAGCCGCTAGCCTCGCCGACCACCACCACCGAAACTGCCGCCAACCACCATCAGCACCGACCACCACCGGCGACGCCCTTGACGACCTCGCCAACTATCACCGCCATGCCAACAAGCCTGACGCCGCTAGTTCGTCCTTCGATCCCTATTTCGATTTGGAGTTTTGAAGGAATCGCAAATAAAATTCTGCCAAATCAGGTGATTTTTTAGATATTTTGTTTTCTTGTCTTTTCTCCACATGTTTATGAGATCTCGAAATGAAAACTAAGTTATGAATGTCTGCTATATTTTTATCGGGCTAGTAAGCCTATATTTTGGTTTCTTGATTTTATTTTTAACATGTTTATGAAATCTCAAAATGAAAATAAAAATTAAACCATGAATGTCTACTATATTTTTCGGGCTAGTGAGCCTCTATATACATGGGTTTTAAATACACGATAAATGTATTGATAAAAGTTCAAAAGATCCTGACTCGGGGGACAGGAAAAGAATACCGAAAGGTCCCGACTCAGGGGGACAGAAAAAGAATACCGAAAAGTCCCTACTCTCAGGGGACGGGAAAAGAATACCGAAAAGTCCCTACTCTCGGGGGACGGGAAAAGAATACCGAAAGGTTCCGACTCGGGGGCAAGAAAATACCGAGGGTTGAATGGAATAAGGATAAAAATCAGTATGATATTTTGTACAAAGTAAAAATGTTTTAACTATATAAAATTAAACTTAGATAATTCATGGCAAATTAGAAATCTTGATATCTTTGAATTCACACTAGTATTGCTAATGGACGTTGAACTCACATGTGACATTTGAAGGCGAGAAGAATTCAATGTTGAAGAATCAGAAGTTTAAGTTATTTTATTTTTCATACAGAAGTTTAAGTTATTTCATGTAATTATCTTATCTTGTATTTTTAATAAGTTTTATTGAACATTGATTTTGTAGTTTAATACTCTGGGAATGTGTCAAATGAAAATGTTTTTAATAAGAGGTTTTTTTTTATATTTCGGATGTGTTCCATGAATTTTATACATTACATGATTATGAGACAAGATGATGAAAGAAAATTAAGAAATTTAAAGAGACCTCTGGTGGACTTTGACTCACTCGCCGATCACGAACGTCATATTTTAAAATGGGTCATGACAAGCATCTTCTTCTGAGAGGAGGACTATAGATATGACTCAGGAAGAATATGACCAGTTCATCCAGATGAGGATTTGGAACACAGCCGATGCTCCCTCAACCACAGTTGCAGGAAACCTCGATGCGTGTATGGCCGTTCCCAGATCGTGGGTGATCGACTCAGGTGCATCTGCACATATGACTCATTCCACAAGTACTCTTTCGTTTTATCAGACAAAGTAGGGTTATTGTTGCCAATGGTGGAACTTTGGAAATGAAAGGACAGAGGGTAGCTGCTTTATCTCCATCTCTTACCCTCTCTGATGTTTTGCATACTCCTGCTAATCCGTTTAATTTACTATCTGCCAGTCGGATTGCAAAAGATCTAAACTACTCCGTAACATTTTTTCCTACTCATTGTATCTTTCAGGATCTAGTTTCGAGGAATACTTTCAGTGGAGGACGGGTGGTTGGTGGCCTCTATGTGATGGATGAGACTGTGGATATTGCATGCTCAGGGAGATCGTCTCAGATTTTGGATATACAATGTCGATTAGGCCACCCTTCATTGCCCTGCCTGAAAAAACTTTGTCCCAATTTGAGTCAGGTTACACAGTTAAAGTGTGAGTCATGTCGGTTTACTAAGCACCTGCGTGTGCCATACGTGTCCAGGCATAATAATAGGACAATTAGTCCTTTTTCTTTAGTTCATTCAAATATCTGGGGTCCGTGTCCTGTTACCTCTTTGTTTGGATTTCGATACTTCGTAACGTTTGTTGATGATTATTCCCGAATTACTTATATTTATCTTATGAAACAGCGGTCTGAATTACCTACTATTTTCACCACCTTTTGTAATGAAATCCAAACCCAATTTCGCAAAACTCTTCAGATCCTTCGTAGTGATAATGGGGGTGAGTACATTGGTGGAGTGTTGGGTACATATCTGCGTACACATGGGATTATTCACCAGACGTCATGCCCCGACACATCATAGCAGAATGGCGTGGCTGAGAGAAAGAATAGACATCTCTTGAAAACTGCACGTGCTCTAATGTTCCAGATGAAAGTTCTCAAAGTCTTCTGAGGTGAAGCAGTGTTGACAACATGCTATCTTATTAATAGATTGCCATCATTTGTTCTACATGGTGCCACACCCTTGTCTGTTTTACATACTAAGCAGATTCCCTTTTTATTGCCACTCAAGATTTTTGGGTGTGTTTGCTATGTAAGAGATACTCGACCGCAAGTGACCAAGCTCGATGCTCGTGCACTCAAGTGTGCTTTTATGGAATATCCTAAGACTCAAAAAGGATATCGTTGTTACAGTCCAAAGTTGAGACGGTTTATAATTTCCCGCGACGTGATTTTTGTTGAATCTGATTCATTCTATAGCCAAGCTACTACATCTTCCTCCACTGTTGATAATGGTTTAGCGCGGTTTCTAATGTATCCTTCCTCCACTGAGTTACCAGTGGCACCTTCCCGCCTCCAGTTCTCCAATTGATATTATTGAGGAATCTTCTCCTGCTGCCCCGGCTTCACCTGTGATATCATCATCCTCAGAATCATCGTCTTCACCAGGCCCCATCACCTCTCCTCTACTTGAGTCAGTATCTTCTCAGCTGGATCCGGTCCCTGATCAGGCAAGTGATCCTCCTATTGCTTTACGCAAGTCTTATCGTAGTTGTCGAGATCACCCTGTTTATACATCTTATCGTGGTTTGCCCACCACTGTCCAGCAGGGCATTACTACATTTGATCAGCATACTTTGCCTTGCTCTGTTGTAGATGCTCTTTCTCATCCAGGTTAGCGCAAAGCTATGTCTGAAGAGATAAATGCTCTTGAAAATAATCATACATGGGACCTAGTGAGTCTTCCTCCTAGTAAGACAACTATTGGTTGCGAATGGGTATATACTGTCAAACTTCATTCTGATGACACTCTTGAGAGGTTAAAAGGCCGTTTAATGGCCAAAGGCTATGCTCAGATATATGGCCTTGACTATTTTGATACGTTCTCCCCCGTTGCCAAGATGGCCTCAGTTCGGTTGTTCTCATCTTTGGCTGCATCTCATCAGTGGCCTTTGTTTCAATTTGATGTGAAAAATGTCTTTATTTATGGTGATTTGGAGTAAGAGGCTTATATGGAGCAACTGCCCGGTTTTGTTACTCAGGGGGGTCCCCTAATCAGGTCTGTCGTTTGAGGCGCTCATTGTATGGTCTGAAACAAACTCCCAGATCCTAATTTAGCTATTTCAGTTCAATTGTACAGGAGTTTGGCCTTCGGCAGTCTGCAAAAGATCACACGGTATTCTTTCGCCATACCTCCGCTGGCTGCGTATTACTTGTTGTATATGTGGATGACATTGTTATTATTGGTAGTGATAGTGGAGGATTGTTGCACTTAAATCATTCTTGGGAACCAAGTTTCAGATGAAAGATCTTGGTGAACTACAATATTTTTTGGCATTGAAGTAACTAGGAATGAGGAAGGGGTGTTCATTTTTCAGAGAAAGTATGTTCTTAACATTCTGGAGCGAGCAGGGTATATGAATGCTAAAAGAGTGAACTCCCTCATGGATTCTACTATTAAGCTCGAGCCGAAAGAATGAGCGATTCTTCCTGACCCTAAGCAATATCGACGGACAGTAGGCCAGCTTAATTATCTTACTACAATGACTCATCCAGACATTGCTTATTCAGTGAGTATAGTAAGTCAGTTTTTATCTTATCCCCGTTTTCCTCATTAGCAAGCGGTGTTACGTATTCTTCAGTACCTGCACAAAAATCCGGGTAAGGGTATCCATTTTTCTGATCATGGACATATGAGAATGGAAGGATACTCGGATGCTGATTGGGCTGGATGCACATTTGACAAGAGATCCACATCTGGTTATTCTGTTTTTTTTTATTTGTGGCAACTTGGTTTCCTGAAAGAGTAAGAAGCAGAATGTTGTCTCCCAGTCTAGTGTTGAGGCGGAGTACCGAACTATGGCATTAACAACTGCAGAGATTATGTGGCTTTAGCAGTTTTTGACAGAATTACACTTCCCTCTCAGTGGTTCTGCCAAACTCTAGGTTGATAATACTTCTGCTATTCATATTGCTACAAACCCAGTATTTCATGAAAGGACGAAACATATTAAGATTGACTGTCATTTTGTTCGTGACGAATATCATACAGGAATTATTACATTTGGGTCTATTCCTATAGGTGAACAGGTGGCAGATATTTTTACCAAAGCATTACCGGGTCCGCGTGTCTCGTATTTTTGTAACAAGCTACACATAGTTGATATATATGCTCCAACTTGAGAGGGGGGTGTTAGTAGTAGCCTATTATTCTTATTATTGTTATTATTAGCGATAGCTTATTATAGTTATAATTATGTGTGTGTGGGTATATAGATGTAATGGTATTCCTTTGTGTTTAATATAAATAAGATTGTTTGCCTACCAGTTTGGTACGACTTTTTATTATTTTATCTTTTCTAACATAGTATCAGAGCTTCCATAAAACCTAGCCTCTCAGCCACCATCATTGACTTCCTAGGAAATAGGCGGCTGAGTATTTAATGATCATTTAGTGGAATATCGGATGGGATATTGATTAAGGGGATAAAAGGTGCAGATTTGAAGAAGACACATGTCATTATGGGAATAAGTTAAGAAAGGATCAGTTTTTGAAGCAAAAATAGTTGAATAATTATGGCAAATGGTTCATGAGAAGGACAGGTGGCGGCTATTGAACTTAGTTCGCTATACAACAAAGAAATAAAATGAATCAGTTACAAATAACATGGAGCAGAGAACACGTGTCGGCCTAAGGAGGAGTCAAAGAGGGGAACTAGCCGTTGGAGAAAAAAGTGGCACCAAATAGAATGAGCGGTTATACAGATAACTATAAAAGTGAAGACCGATCAAAGGGAGAGGACACACATCCAACATATCAACAGCCCCGAGCTTATTTTATTTCCTTATCTTGTATTTACACATCTTTTCCATTTCAAAGTCCAAATCTATTCATTCATCCTCATTTCATTTCCGTTTGCTAGATTAGATTCAATTTATGTCATCATTAGATGTAGCTTTAGTCATAATCCCTGCTTCAGTTCGTACTTTATTCAATACAAAATCATTTCAAATTCAGTCTCAACTTTCTATTCGTTCATCTTGCAAAATTTCGTTTATTTTAATTTAAAAGACACTTGAAAATAGTTGAAGTCGTCTTCATTTAGGCAAAAAATCGAACCAATAGCTTTTGCTTCGAGTTACACACAATTCGTCCTGATCAGAAGTCAAGTTGAGCACAATTCCAAATACAATTGGATGCATTCGTCCTAGCACGCCCGCACCGCATCATTCAAGTCCTAAACATAATTCAGCGCGAACGCCAACAGAAACACATACAAAAACTACATATTCTCATATGGGAAATCATCAGAAAATCAGGAATTGGCAAGATGATGCCATTTTCCATTGCAGATCAAGCATGAATGCATGATCATTTGCTGACAAACTGATGAGAGCAATTCTCTGAAGATAGCAGCTACCCTGTGGGTGAGCATTCTCTCTAAAGGACTTCACATTAAGATATCAGTCCATCACAAACACTGAAACAGCATCTAGAATAGGCTGGGACCAGAGAAGTTTGGGAAATTCAACAAAGTGGATATGCAATTGTAGTCACAATGAGCTTGGAGAGATGTTGGAGCTAGAATAACTTTGGAAACCCTCATATCACTCTGGTCCTAGAGAAATGAGGCAATGATAATACAAGCTTTGTAACCCTCATTTATCCAATGCAGTTCATATTGGGTGGACCTTAAGTAATCAAACAGATTTGGGTGAATCGTTTTCTGAGATACTCAAAGCAAACAAGTATGGTTAACTGGACAACTTGCTCTGCCACCTGGCTGCAGATGGTATCCCTGGGCATCCCATATCTAGTAAGGAGCGGTGGTCTCAAGAGTGACGAAACAGGACCTTGGTTTATGGAACTCAGACAGAAGTTGGGCACAGATACTGATACAGTTGCCAAGTTATGCGGCATTAAAGATCTATGTTGGCATAAAGATGGATATACAATTTTTATATCCGGATTCAAATCCCAAGTCAGTGGCTGACTGGATTAAGCAGGAAAGAAAGAAACCAAGGTCAACTTAACTTTGATCTTTGAGCTTAGTTAAAAACTTGGTTTCAGTTTCACAGTGAAACTGTTCGAATATGAACTGATATTAATAAAACTGGGAACGTTCTTGAAAGAGTCTTCATCCTCCTGCCCCGTGTGATGTAAGAGCTGGGGCTTCATCATGGACAGTTGACTGGTTGTTCTGGGATTCAGAGCCTGATCTTCTATTAGGTATTTAATATAATTCATTAACCCATGCAGTACACTTAATAGGTCATTCTGGCAGAACAGCTTAGCTAATAATGGCTTAGTGCTTAGTAGTACAAAATGGACAAAAAAAAAACCTTCCAAAATGCAAAGAGACACGATGGAAATAATGGTCAAGGGTGGAGTGCTGGTAGAAGGGTACATAATGTGTGCTTCCCCAACGAGAAACCTTTGCATAGACAAGGAAAAAATCTCAAGGATGGGATTGAAAATAAGCACCGGCATATGAATGAGGAGGAGGTTAAGGAGATTATAGTAAGCCGTTTTTAGAATATTTTTACCTCAACAATCCCCAAGAACATGGCAAATGCTCCAGGCAATCGAAAGCCAAGCAATAAGACCATGAATATGATGCCTCTGCAGGACTTATATGAGAAGGTTAACAAAGCCATTATCCAATTGTGCCAAACCATGATGGTATAGTAGCCAACACATTTTGACCCTGGTAATTCTCCAAGAGTAAGACTCTTAAAACCGGTGTTTCTTTCTGTTTTATAAAAACAATAGGCTGTTTCTCAAAATTAGTGTTTAGTAAAAATTAGCATCTTTTGATAAATTAAAAAAGGCTTTTGGACACGATTAGAGATCATAAGTGAAGCCACCTATTCTGGTCAAAAATAAAGTTTCCGTGTCAAACATGGGTTTCTGTGGTTAAAATTATCTTCTCCGCACCAATGAAGATTTTTAGGTAAGAATTATAGTTTGTTGAGATCAATATTTAAAAGTCAAAATATCATTTTATGAAAGAAAGAAAAAAACTTTACTTTCTATATAATTGTTTTTAGTGACATTGGTTTCTAAGTCCATAATCACAGTCATTGGTGAAAACTAACCGTTTCTAGTATAAATTCAAGCTTTTGAAAGAAAACCAGAGTTTGCATCAATTTTGATGCTTGACAATTACATTTATGGTCCAATTTAGGTCAAATCTAGTATAAAATAAAATAAAGTTTCAAAAATCTGAC
>JAOTRH010186090.1:0-11806 GCA_034768845.1 Heliamphora exappendiculata | reverse complement strand
GAGGAGGAAAAAATTTCTTAATTTGGTATTATTAGGTATTGTTAAAATTAGTAACTTATAAATTATAATTTGTACAGAAGTTGTGAGTGTTTGATAAAAATTAAAATTTATAGCTAAAATAGAAAAAAAAATAATTATAATTTGTAATAAAAATTATGAATATTTAAAAAAAAATTATAATTTATAATTAAAATTAATAATAATAAGATAAAAATTACTAATAATAATTTTACCAAACGTCGCCTACACAGGAAAAAACCAAACCTATAATACCGAATAGCACATACCTCTGTACAAAAAGGTAACGTTAAAACACACTAAAAAAATATCCTTCTAAAAACATAAAAAAACACACTAGAAAATTAACGAACAGAGAAAAAAATTAATCATCATAAGCATGATTGCATTATCATTTTTTATTTACAACTAGTTAGAATGATATCCTAATTTACCTAACTTTTACAAATAGACTTAGGCCTTGAATGGCAACTTAATTTTTTAACTTTTTAACTAAAAATACTAAAAAATTAAGATTGTTCGTTTAATTAAAAATTAAAAAATTAAAAAATTAAAAAAATTAAATCAAAACACAATCTCTCATAATATTATTTTTAAACTCTCACCACTTTTAAAATACAATAATATCTTATTTTAATAATTTATTTACAACTACTACTAGGTACATATAATTATTAATATTAAATATATAAAATGATAAAATTATTCATTTTGAACAAAATGTAAAACAATTAGCTTTTTACTCAAATAATTAATTTTAAAAAAATTAGTTTAAAAATTAAGTTATCAAATAATTTATTTTAAATATAATTTAATTTTTTAACTAAAAATATTTATAAAAAAAAAAACTTTTAAACGACTTGGGAATCGAAACCTTAGTAAAGGCAACATATCATGACGTGCGTGATTTAATTACTAAAGTAAGTAGTACTGATTGCACGGTGACACGCATTGCCTTCGTGTTTGGTATGGACTTTTTGAGCTAGTACAGTTGGTCCATCATTCATATAATTTGGCAAAATTAATAGTAATAATTTTTAATTTTTTATTATTAATATTAATTATAAATTATAAATTTTTAAAATATTTATAATTTTTTATTATAACTTATATTTATTTTTTTATTTAATTCGATTATAAGTTATAATTTTTATTAAATATTTATAATTTTTAATAAAAATTATAATTTATACATTATTAATTTTAATAATATCAAACACTATTAACCCACATATATTGAATTAGCTTCTCCACTGCTGGTTGGGCTAACAATACCATGCTACTCATATTTTGATTTTTTGAGGTGTTCATGTTTTAACATTCCATTGTGTTAAAAATAAAATTCAGTGAATATTGTTAGGTACATAAATAAATTTTATTTATTTTAATTTTTTTTAATAGTTAATATATGATAATTCATTGAGATACTTAATAAAATTGGAACAATTATTTTTTTAATATATAAATTATTTATAAAATAAACAATTTAAATTATTAAAATTAAACTAAGAGTGAACCTACCAAACCAACATCATATGTATCGTAACCCATATATCCTTTCTTTCTTTTCTTTGATTATCATCTCTCTTGCTCTCCTCTCCTTTGATTATGGATTGCTGGCTATGATTCAAATCCTCCTGGAAATCAGTAATTTACACATGGGTGACGACAACTTTTGTTCACCCTTGTGCATTTATTTGTATATTATTATTATTATTTAATAGCCAAAATTAATTTACATAGACACACACACATATATATATCAACTCATAATTAAAGAGGACTGATAAATCAGAATTGACCACCGATCTTTCACGTACAGCTAGAAATAATCTCTGTTTGGGCTAAATTGTGTAAAAAATTTGTTCTTTTTTGTCTTTTATAGTTGCTTTGGCTTATTGACAAATTGTTTTTATCTTTTTAAATTGTCTCAATAGAATGAACCAATAAAGTAAAAAAATTTGATTAAAATAAATTTTTTTTTACTAAAGACAAAAATATATAATATAAAATTTAACTTATTAATTTATGAATTTTAGATGAAAAGAATCAAAAGTGTAATAATTTAACTAAACGATATTATTTCTTATTAAAAATAAAAATAAACAAATAAATAGTTAGCCCAAACGGGGCCAATGGTGCAAGTCTAAAATTGGCCTATTTGGACTAAAGTGTAGGAGTTTTGCTTATTTTTGTTTATTTTTTTGAATTATTTTTCTCTTGACTAAATTTTTATTTTATTTTTTTAATCATCTTAGTGAGATGAATAAAAAAAATAAAAAAATTGAATGAAAAAATGAAAAAACTTTACCAAAGTCGAAAATAAACAATATTAAAATTGACTTATTAACTTATTAATTCAACTAACAATTAAAAGAATTTATTAAAAATAAAAATAAACTAAATAAAATAACCAAATAAATAATTATTCCAAACACAACCCATTATATGATAGGATACCCATGACAATGGGTTGCATATAAATGAAATTGCTCAAAAAGAGCCTGCCAATCATTAGGAGAATTATTTGGGTTTTTTTTTTCTTCAGATTTTCGGAGTAATTAATAATATAACTTACTATTCATCCCGGCCCGTTTAACTTATAATCAAGTGAGATATAATTCTATAAAATGAGTAGTCCTTTGAAAGAACCTAAACTATCACACAATTTTTAGGGCTATCATTTGTTTAGGGTAATGAATTGTGAGACAATTAGTTTGAAATAAAGATCAACTGAAGTTGTGGATCTATAATTTAAAACAAAAATATAATAATAAAATACTTCTTTATTAGAAAAAAAATCATTGCGATTATGCAATAGGAATGGACGCAAAATTTTTATTTATGAACGAATACTAAATTTTACAACATCTCGAGAGACAAATTTTTATAATTTTAAAATATTTAAAACTAATATTACTATAATTATAAATTTTTTAGCGAAACATAAGGGGCAGCTGCCTCCCTTAAATCTATCTATGCATAGGTCCACATTTAATTACAAAAAAGACCGTACTGCTATGCCATATTATCTTAGTTAAAAATTCTATATAAAAGTAATTGAGAGGAAATAACCTATTCATTGGATCTTTATTAAATTAAATAAGTAAAACTTTTACAATGGTGGACTAGGATTCCCACCACATGGTTGGTGAGGAATCAAGACCAACCCTTAAATGAAGAAGAACAAGATTCATGAAAAAAATGAGGGGATAAGCTTGCAGTTAGGTTGGCAATGACTGATGGGGTTTCCTTCTTTTTCATACATATTGACCAAAAGGGTAGTAGAGGAACAGTCTTCTATAGTTTTTGTCTACTTGGGATTGATTAAATAATCTCCAAATGACTTTGAACCCACATAACTTTGAAAAAAAATAATGAACATTTATTATATTAGTAAATACATGGTCTTGCTACTTGCACAAATCAAGGTAATGCACAAATTTAATCACATATCTCTGAGTGAGTCTCACACGTTATGGGACCTACTCTATTATGAGGGATTGTGATTAAATTTTGAACACATCGATCATTCTAATTTTTATATAAATGGAACACTTCAATTGGTGTGAGTGCCAAAATAAAGTAGTACTAACCCCATTAATTTTTTATGTCAGATTTGCCTATACAAGATTGCTTCAATTTTTCTAAATATTTGTGATCGATCAACTACTTCAATTATATTATAATTTACGTTTGTAAATTATTTTACATCTCTTATTTTCTTTATTCTTAAACTTGGTAGCACACGCATGATTTGTATAATTCGCGTATGACTAAACACACTTTTAAAAATAGAAATTGAATTAAAAACAACGCATTAACTTGTGCTTATAAGCATAGAAATGGGGAGTAATTATTGAGTAGTCCCATAGTTCCATGTAACATTACTTACTTAATATTCTCAGTTAATAACATATTAAAAAATAATTCGGGTAAAATAATATTTGTGCCATTTTTATTGATTAAGTTACCGATAAAAAATAAATGACCCATTTAGTGTACCAAGTCTTTTTATTTGTGTAAAGAATACTACGTAAACAACACCACATGGTATACAATAATACCTAATAATTTTCATGCAAATGGGCATATCATTTACACCATAAAAACAAATCTGTGTGAAAAATGTCTCTCCTTCCCTCAAGCTGTCCCCTAACAAGAAGTGCACTCCTTAGTTAAATAACAAGAAATCCTTAGTTCAAGGGTCTTCTGTCCACTCCTCTTATGAAGTCTGACGCTTTTCCAAATATGTATAATATATTTTGATGATCAGTGGTCCAGTTTCCATCTAAATGTTTGAAAATGAAGTTATATATTAATGATTTGAGAGTTGATATGCGTTTGCATTAGCATCATATCAGCACCCAAGTCGTCGGCAGCAAATTATAAGGTATTCCAAGAGTATTACGTAGGTGATATCATATAGTACTTTTAATAAATAAAAGGTTACAACTTAAATTATGTGGGTTATCTTATGTCTTTCAACTATGTAAAAACATTTTCATCACCTTTCTTTAAAATAGCTAGTCAATGTACAAAAAAAAAAAAATACAATTTCTATTTTAACTAATTATTTTTGTATATATACACTCTAACACTACTCTATTTTTACTATTAATTTAAATTAAAGAAACTCCAACAAGCTCTCTATACGATGCATGCTGCTTAAAATAGCTAGTCTAATCTATTTTTTATCATCTCCAATGGGTTTTTTATTTGACTAACTACTATAGAAAAAAAAATTTTTGCTAACTACAATTATAGCTAACTATATTTGCTTTTTTTTAGCAACTTTAGCCAACACGCCTCATATAGAGAGTCTGTTGGAGATGCTTTAACAAAGTTAAGCTATCATGTGTCCATCATAAAATTTATTATTACGTGATATTCCCGATAAATAAATAATCACAACTCATACCATATGAAACACTTTTTATCTCCGAACAACCTAATAAAAATAAATTATTATGCTCTTATCATAAAATGTATTGTCACAATATTAAATAAAATCACCACATAAAATTATTACAAAGTATTCTAACAGCACCGAATAATTACTCGGTCTTCCATCTTCAACTTAATTATTTGTTTTTAACTTGAATATTTTTAATTGTGGTTTTCGTGTATGAGCACGAATGCATGCGCTTAATAAAATAAATTGCAGTCTGATCCTTCACAAGATGCTGATAAATGGAAAGCAACGTTCCGTCTCACAAAGTCTTCCTTGGGGACTCAAATTCCACCCACCATTCATTATTCACCCTATCTCATCCCGCAAATTATTAGGTAATCTCGTGATACCATTAAGAAGATGTTACTTGTAGTATTTTTAATAAATAAATTATTAAGTAATCTCGTGATACCATTAAAAAGATGTTACTTATAGTATTTTTAATAAATAAATTATCGTAATTTATATAAAATGAGTTACTTTTTATTTTTTAATTACTTAATAAAGATGAAAATTATGATTTTATCGTAATATTTATCGTCATTTTATTAAATAAAAATAACATGTGAATTTGTCACGTGATAGTGTCGAATAATTGCTCGTCTATCATGTTATGTTCACAAGCATTGAAGTAGATTTGGTACCAGACCTAATACATCTGGTTTGTAATTGTATCACATAATTTGAAAAATTAATTTAGTAAAATAAGTTTGTGTTTGGTCTAATTTTTTTTATAGGATTTTTTTTTGTTTTTAATATTCTTTTTTCAGCATTACCTAAATGAGTGTTTTTTTTTTCCCGAAATTTCTCTTGTTATAAGAAATCAAGAAAGTAAAAAAAAAATTATAAGTTATGAATAGAAAAATAAAAAAACACTAATAAAACAAAATTTTAATGATTTTTTTGTCTCTTTCAATTTTAGTCTGAACAGACATACTTTTAAATTTATCTTATGATGAGAAACGAAATATATATATAAGAAATTGAACCAAAAAATAACAAGAATCCCAGAAAAACTCAGAAAAAAGCTTAGGCCTTTTGTAGACCAAACATAGACTAAGAAAGTAATCATATTATATTATTATTGAAATGCAAATTGTAGAACATTTTGATTTTGTAAATGAGCTTTCTAAACGTGACAGTTCATGTTTTGAAGAGTTGCTTGATATTTCTTATATTGTATTATTATTATATTATTAAGTAAACATCTTATTTATTGTGAACGAAGCTGACGTATCATTTAGATTTTAATTTTTTTTAAATAAAAGCTTCATATTCTCTCTTTTTATCTCACCTCTCTTGAAACTTTAATTTCAAATGCGTTGCATTTCATATACATATATATATATAATGACATTCTCTTTTCCCCTTGATTCAACTTTTTCTTGTAATGAATTAAAGATTGCAAACGTGTGCCACGAAAACTAGATTTATCTTAATACATGCTAAACCCAAATATGAACTTACTTCAATTAATGTAAAAAAAGTATATATTAAAAAAATATGCAGTAACGCTAGTGAAAGAAATATCTTGAGGTCAGCCTACTAGCAGTCTTAGATTGCGGCTTAATGAACGAGAAAATGTTTACACTATACAACATTTTCACATTAAAAAAATTAATTTTTAAATTATATTATTTGATTTTTTTTTAAAAATCACAAACTAAAAAAATCTTATACGCATTCCAAATACACTAACTTTCTTAATTGAGTGAAATGATTAATAATACTCCCAATTTAAAAATCAACTCGCAAAAACCTTTAAAAGAATCACACCAAAATTTCAAATATTACAACTTAAAAACAAAAAGTAAAGATATATTACACATTTTAACAAAAATAAAAAATAAAAAGGCTTTTGTAAGCAAATTACTCCAAACAATTTGTTTATCTTCTTCTTCTTCTTTTTTTTTTTTCTGAAAAAACTAAACTTCTTGAAACCTAAGTTATTTAGTCATCTCAAACTAAGGCTAAGTTTCCTTCACCAGCAAGGTAATGGAATTCCTCATTTAATCTGAATCTCCACACTTTTATCAACAAAATCAAGCTAAGTTTTCAAATCTTAGCTGTTACATGTTCAACACTAAACTATATGTATAAACCACATATTCTGTATGCTCAATGATATTGTCAATGAGGACCAATAATACCCGACTTAGTTATATCCGTTTGGAAAAAAATTCACTGAATTGAATATTCTAAAACTACTCAAAAAAATTAAAAAATTTGGCCATAAATGAGCAGTATGGAGATTATTAATAAATTATTGTACATATAGCTCGTTTAGTAATCCAATTTTAAGCCACCTAATTCAAAATATATTTGATTAAAAATTATTTAAAACCATCACCACAGAGATAAAAGGTGGCTATTTAGTTTGAAATACTCAGCAAAAGCACCAGTCGAGACACCAAGAAGCAGCTAAGGTAAAAGCAGCAGAGGCAATTGAGGCAGCAACCAAGGTAACTAAAGCAACAGCAGCAACAGCTGGGAATGGTATAGAGCAGCATAGCGCAGCTGTTAAGACTGTGGGTATAGAGAGGTGTGGTTTGGTGCCTCGAATTTTGATATGTAAGGTCGGTAGAAAGTCACGATAGAATTGGAAAGCTGAAAAAGGTGTTAAAACAATTTCTAAACCTTTGTAGAAGGCAGAGAAACCGAGAGCATGTTTTGACCACTCGAGCGGTCCGTCGTGCAATAGTTTTTTGCTGCGGTGGTTAAAGTTAAGTTTTAACCTAGGGGGCTTAAGAAATAAGAGTTTTATATTTCATAGAAACTCTAGAACGTCCATACACTTGAGAGGCTAAGTCTGAGTCTGAGTCTGAGTCAAGCAGGGAAAGGAGTAGATCCAGTGAGGAGGGTTCTAATAGAGGGAGATCTCGGTCCAAGTCACGTGCAAGAAAGAACATGGAATGCTTCTATTGCAACAAAACTAGTAATTTTAAGAGCCAGTGCCAAGAATTGAAGCAACATCTGCAGAGAAAAAAAAAAGGAAAATCGTTTGTAAAATCTGTTAGCTTTGCTGAGGAATCATCAAACAGTGACGTAAACGGAGATGCAATTTCAGTTTCTTCAGATTTTGATTTTTTTTCAAAGTTATGAATATTATATTCATGATACTCATACCAAATGTGTTGAACCAAAAAATAATTTGACACGTATAAGTCGTGCAACGGGGGTACAGTTTTAATGGGGTAATAACACAGCCTGTCAAGCCATTGGAATGGGTACAATGAAAATAAGAATGTTTGACGGGGTTGTAAAGGTTTTGATGAATGTCTGACATGTTCCAGGATTAAAGAAAAATTTAATTTCTTTAGGGACATTGGATTCTTTGGGTTACGGGTATACATGAAAAAGTGGAACAATGAAGGTTAGCAAAGGTGCTATGATTATTATGAAAGAAAAAAAAAACAAAAATCTATACAGATTGGTAGGAAATACGGTGATAGGTGAAGTTACCATCACTATACAGACTGAGTCCAGTAGAAACGGCACTAGACACAGACATTTGAGGCTTGGTTAGATTAACAAGAAGAGTATGTTAGAAAGTCAGAAGAATAGTACAACAATCGAGGTAGAGCTCGGTCAGACTAGTTCACTCGAAAAACCAAGTAATGGTGGTTCAAGTAAACAGCAGTAAGAACAATGCAGTGGGAATCCTTCATCTTACAAGAAGGCTACAAGCAGATCAAGAAAGGATTAGGGACAAGTAGCAGTGTCAAAGAAGGTGGAGTTACCACAAAAGACTGATAATTCAGAGTTTGAAAAATTATCAAAGAATGAGGAGATTGTTGATTGCAAGAGGGTCAAATTCAAGTGTGGTTTGAATTTGGTTCAGGTTCATTCAGTTTGATGAACAGAGAGGGTGGAGTACCCATATCCATAAAAAGTGTTAAGGACGAGGCGACTGGTTGATCTTTAATATGGTGATGGTTTAGAAATTCAAGTCAAAATGGAGATTGTTGGTTTACGTCTCGAATTTTTGTTTCCAAAGTCGGTAGGAAGTTACGACAGAGTTGGAATGCTGAAAAAGTGGTCAAATAATTTTGAACCTCTGTAGAAGGCAGAGAAACCGAGAGCATGTTTTGACCTCTTAAGCGATCTAAGGACCGTTCGAGCAGTCCGTCACGCAACATTTTTTCACTGCAGTGACTAGGGTTAAGTTTTACCTTAGGAAAGGGTTTTATGTTTCATAAAAATCCTAGAGCGTTCACACTTGAGAGGCCCAGGTTAGAAGGCTAGAGAGTGTGTAGAGAGACAGCAAGAGGCTCAAGTTTGAGTCTACAGATATATTGTGCATGTATATGTGTGTGTGTGTGTGTGAGAGAGGGGGAGTGATTGTAATCCTTATTGACAATAGTGGATTCTTTCTTTTTGTCCCGTGGAGGTAGGCAGCCAGCCGAACCACATATATTGTCTTATCCTTTCTGATTGTTTTTATTCTCTATTTGATTTGTGTGGATCGTAATCTACGTTTATGTTTCTGTTACGTTAGGGAATTTATGCCCTACTAATCCTAACAAGAGGTACAACACAACTAAGGTAGTTGCTAAAGGAGATTGAGATCCCTATAGTGACTCAGCCATTGCAGGGTGGACTGTGAGCTAAAAATCATTTTACTTGGGATCCAAAAATTTAATCGAAATCGTTTATTATGTTGAACTCATCGAGTAGGTAATGTTTGTAAAAATTTAGGCCAATCAAACATTGTTAGCCATATGATGCGGATACATTTGTTTGACAGTTTATTCTCAAAATATTATAAGACAATTCATTTTTTCAAAACAAATATACTTTGATAAGATAGATAATGATTTTTGATTGACCTAATTTTTTTTACAGAGATTACCTATTCTATGAGTACAACATAATAAACGATTCTAATTAAATTTTAAAATTTCGAGTAAAACTATTTTGGGCTCACAGCCCACCCTGTTGTGAGTGACTGTGACTCACTCACAACAGGTACCCCAATCCCCTACTAAAGTAGCACAGCCACAGTTGCTAAGGCATCTATGGTAGCAAACTATGGTAGTCGATAGAGATGAGCAGAATTGAAACTACAAGAGGCTCAGTCATTAGTACTAGTTAAATACAGTTATATCCAATAGTTAAAATTAAGTTCATTTAGAGAATCAATTAGGTTAGTTATTAGAGAGAGAGAGTTAGTTAGTTAGTTAGAGCTGAGGCAATGTATAAAAGATATAATTTATTTATTTTGAAGAGTATCATTGATCATTAATAGTGAAGTAAATTTTCTTCAACTTCTTCATGGTATTATAGCTTCAATAACTCTCATGAGCAAATGTAGGCATATTCTAGTTCTTCATCTTGTTCTTCATTTCTTTCTTAAAATATTCAATTTCTTATATCAAATTCGAATTCTCTTGTTTTAGTCAAACTTGATTCTACCAACTTCATTGTCTAGAAAACTCGATCAGATTTAGAACATACTTCAAGCAACGAGACTTCTAGGCCATGTCGACGGATCTCATCGTTTTCTTTCTACAATAATCTTAGATGAAAGTGGAAAAGAAGTATCAAATCCTAAACATTTGCAGTGAAAATTAATCGATGAGCATTTACTGAGCTGCATCTCATACTTTGACATCTTCGAACTATACAATTATTCTTCATATGAGTTCATGTGATCATGAGGTATCGTCGATGTTACACAAAAGATTTAGTTCTTTCTCTATATCACATGTTCACCTACTAATGAGTAGACTGGCAAATCATACCAAGAATTTGCTAAAAATGAAAGATTATCTATCTCAAATCAAAAAAAATTCAGATCTACTTTCTCTAGCTTCAGCACATGTATCTGTAGAGTTACAAAAAAAAAGCGAAAATGTTTTTCTCCCATTTCCTACCCTTTACTTTCAAAAAAAGAAAGAAGGGTCATGTTTGGGTAATTGTTTTTTAAAAAGAAGATTTTCTTGTGAAACTAAAATACCAAAATATCTAAATACGTGAAAAATAAAGTTACCATTTGATTTTTGAAAAAAATTAAGAAAAATAAAAAGTGAACCACTGGTCTGTATTACCATTAAAAAAGGGTCCGGGCGTTAAGGTATAAAATGAGAAAGATGTTAGGTACCCTATTCGTCAAGCTACTTGATTGGTCTCCACTTAATCACATTCGATTCTTGTTTTAAAAATTTTAAAAATAACAAATATAGAAGGGAGGTTAAAAAGAGTCTATACAAAAGTAAACAAGAAAATAAAAATCTTAACTAATATGCTTTCAAAAAAAATAAAAATACCTAAGGATCATGTTGGACTATTTATTATATTTAACATGCTTCATTTATTGACAAACAGAAAGAAAACAACGTTCAAAACTTGATTTAGTCTAATAGATTAACTAAAACAAAAAAAGTGGTCGTAGCGACAAGAGTTCGCGATCATCATGAAATATAAGCAAAAGATCTTGATCGTGACAAATAAACCTCAAGACCGATCGATTCGTCTGTCTAAATGATGGAATTTTTTTTACCTTTTCAACAATCTCCCACTTAAAATAAATTCACTCCAAGCCTTCCAATACCCAGAAACTGTTGTCGCCTCAAACCAACCAAGGAAGCCAGTGTGAGCCATCCTCCTGTCTTCTACGCTTGAAGACCGATTGAAACTGAACAGTCCTTCAGCTTCTCTACTGTTATCATCTTTTTGAACATATCTGCAGTATTCTCATTTGTTATAAATAGGCAACCCAAGAGGGGGGGAGAATTGGGTTTCTTTTCTAGTAATAGAGAATTTAAAAATCTTTTCAGAAAAACCTTTTAATATCGCACTAAATCTAGATATGCAATTTATGAAATTACTGCA
>JAOTRH010186079.1:0-11807 GCA_034768845.1 Heliamphora exappendiculata | reverse complement strand
TATATAGAGAGAGAGAGAGAGAGAGAGAGAGAGAGAGAGAGAGAGAGAGACTCCCCGGAGCGTTGAACAGTCACTAAATTTCGATGGAGACGGGTTCATTTCCATGGACCTACTAACAGTAAATTTTCATACCCAATATCTCATTCAGAGGTTTTTTTTTTTTTTTTTTAAGTATCTTGAAGGGAAATTTGAGCTTTGAAGATGTTTGCTCCCGTGGGTCTTTGCCAATTCTTGATGAACATTTCTTGATTTTCCCCAATTGTGCTTGCATCTTGTGTTGTTTTGATTGTAATACGATTACAGATTTAAGAACGTACAAACAAAAAAAATTTCTCTGACTGATTTACTGATCTGGGTGTTTGATAAGAAGACGAAGAAGATGAAGAATGGGGAAGAGGGTGTCAACAGAGGGGAGGGTTTTTGTCAATTTTTAAAATAAGAGTTTTTGTTTTCAGGCAAGGCCCTCATAATCCCTTCTAGGGTAAATGATGTTCATCAATTGGCCCCAACAGAACCAGACCTATATATATGGAGGGGTGTTTGTTCTTCTTGTAGTTGTTAGGTGTTTATATATATATATATGTATATCACAAATACTATAAACTCAGAAAAGTTATTCAATTTTTTTTTCTGAATTTAAAATAAATAATTCAAATTTACTTGCAGAACAATTCACATAATATACAAATAAATTTGAACTATTCATTTTGAATTTAGAATAAAATTCTTTGACAATTTTTCTTGATACATAACATTAGTATATGTATATATATATGCATTAAATTGTGATTCAGTTTAGTGAAATTGCCTGGTTAATTGAATTTTTACCAAACCAGCTCTTGTGAGTTCAAGTTTATTGAATTTCTTCACCAAACAAGATCTGGTTTGGTGATTCGGTTGAGTTTTCGGTAAGTTTGTAGATGAATGGAAGATGAACTTGGTTTTTTTGGGTGTTGGGTAAATTTGGTATTTTATTAATTATTAATATTAATATTATTTTTTGAGTAACGATCTTTTAACGGAAAAAAAAATAGAGGTGATGAGTGCATATTGTTAGATAAAATAAGAAAAGTCAGTGTTATTTTAAAAAACAGAATGTGTCTCTATATTTGTTAAAAACTTAAGGAGAGATCAATGTAATTTATCTTTTTTTTTTTGTTTGATTTACCAAAATATGAGGAGAGAGAGAGAGAGACAGAAATGAAACTATCTCTTTAACCATCCTAATTATTATAAGCCCCATTTTAAGATTATTACTATACCACAATCTAGGTGTTTACGAATCAGCAAATTTTATTATATTAATTTTTATAATTTTATAATAATTATATTAAAATGATGTCAAATTAAATAATATATTATTTATCATTAAGTTATTTGAATCTCAATTAAATAATTTTTGATACAAAAAAAAAACCACTACACTATTATACAATTTATAATATTCAAAGACTTGTTTGTTATTTTAAATAAAATAGGATTGAATAAGATATGTAATATTAGTTATTAATTTAAGAATTTAATAATACTGTCTAGTATTATTAATATCACAAATAAGAATTTATAATTTTTCATTCAACGGATTATTAATTTAATTTCTGCAATAAAAACACGAGACTCACGATATCAAAAACAAACAAATAATTTTTAGTGAGCTATCCTTGTTTCTTATTTCAATTCCGTCTGATTAATCTCGGGAAACAAATAGTGTCTAAGGACTAATAATTCAGGTATTAGTAGTTATTTTATAAAAATAATCATTCAATAAAAGCAATATTTCCTCACCAAAAACAATAGTGTTGCCAAAGGTTTTACGACGAAAAGTCATCTTTTGCCGATGAAATAATTTCATCGCTATTTTTATATTTTGTTGTTTGACAATCTGGAATAAGAAATTAAGCTGGTTTGAATTATAAAGGTTTTTAGATTTTTGGAAAAAAAATTGATTAAAGGTTTAGAAAAATAAAAAATATATTTTAGATGTTCTAATAAAATATTTTTTTTAATAAAATTTTACTTCTGTAGTTGATACTTGATAGTTGTGTTAAAGATTAATGTGGCAAAAAAGTTTTTTAAAAATGACCAAAATATAAAAAATGTAAAAAAAATAAAATAAAAATAAATTTTATGTTATTTATTTTTGTCTTTAGTAATTTTTTTTATTTTTTAATTATTTTTTTAGTTTTTTTATTTTTTTGTTTTTTCTCGTCAAGATGACTCAAAAAGTGTAAAATCATTGCTAAAAAATAAAAAACCAAAAAAGATAAAAACTAGCAAAAAATAAGAAATTCCACCTAAATGGGGGCTCATATCATCTCGTATTTCTTAGTATTATTCTCTTTAAAGTTAATAAATACCTTTTTTGTGGGTCTAATTTTGTCTTATTCCTGGATTTTTATTAATTTTATTTATTCGGTCACCACTTTAATTATATACGAGTGAAGTTGAGAGATCAGATCCTTACCTCACCTCTTCCTATTATCATCCCTAACGAATTTAGGTTACTTTTAGCTTTTTTTTAGACAAGAAGTAAAGAAATTAACCTTTTTATTTAATAAGAAAGTAAAAAAAAAGGTCAAAACGTTAAAAACTAAATAAAAACACTAATTCCCAAGCCACCATATTTGAAACCCCCCTACGTTAATTTAAAAATATAATAATATCCTTAGTAATTTATTTATCACCAATTCTAATTATATTTAATTGTTATAATTAATTATATAAAAAAAAGTATTGTTCAATTTGAACTAAAAATGTAAAGCTAATTTTTTTACTCAAGCAACTAACTTAAAAAAATAAATTTCTCTCTTCAAAATGAATTAAAATATAAAAATATTTCATTAAAATATAAAAAAAAATAAAAATATAAAAATAAGCAAAATAAACAATAAGCAAAAATAAAAATAAGCAAGTTCGTTTAGCTATTTTAGCTTTAAGTGGCTTATTTGACTTATTTTTTCGTATTTAACTTATTTTTAGCTTAAATCTTGCTCAAATGTTGTTTATTTAGCTTATTTATTCATTAATTTATTTATTTATTAGTTTAAATTTTACTTATTTGATAAATCAAATAAAATTACTTATTTAACTATTTATAAATTAAATAAATTAATAAACCATTTACCCAACGGGGCCAATATTGTAAGGAGATTCCAAACCAAACCTAGCTTTTCACCAAAATTGCAACCACAACTAAACTTTGACCTGCAGCAACAATAATTGGAGTGAGGGAAGGCACTTCAATTTCCTCTTTTTGGCTGCATTTACGCGTGCTTTGGGAATGACTTTCGCTTATTTTTGCTTTTTGCTCATTATTTTAAATTAGTTATTTTGTTTTAAAACATAACAATATAGTTTTGTTATATATATAGGCTCTGTTTGAATAACATGCGTATTTACTTATTAATAAATAAATAAAAATATAAATAAATTACTTTATTTAGATGACAACTAATTTATTTGTTTATTTGACTTACTTTAGCTCATTTGTTTAAATAAGCGACTTTGTTTGGCTAAACTCTTGCTTATTTGGATTATTGACTTATTTGCTTACTGACTTAAATTTTATTTATTTGACAAACTAAACAACGTTGCTTATTTATTAGCTTATAAGCTAAATAAGCCAATAACATATTATCCAAACAGGGCCATAGTGACATCATTTCATTATCTTAACAGATAATAATGTTACAACGATTATGTTTTGGTAACTATATTTAAGTATTATATGATGTGATATTTATTCATATATAGTGTTTATAAATAAATGATAAATCTATAAAAGACATGAGTTGTTAGAAGAAATCTATACTTTTTTATAATAATATTATGCAGAATATTTAAATCTCGAATTTTGAATATAATATATTTCAAGATAAAAACTGAACATTAAGAACGTATTTTTGACGGTACTTGGTATTTGATTAACTAAACAAAAAAAATTCTTACTTAAATTCTTTAATTTTTGACTTACTTTCTTTGCTCTGCTTTTAATTTTTTAGAATAATTGTATATTGCAATTGCAGGGAAAATAACATCGGTAAGGAATTACTATTCTATCTTTTATAGATAAGAGAATAGGACAAAAAATTAACTCTTAAAAGGATTTTTATCTATCAATGGTTTTCTTCCTATCTTAAAAGAATTATTTTTCAACTTAGATTTTATTAAATTAAATGAGCCGTATTTTTAATTAGCTTACCGATAATTTGTAAAATCTAAATACAAATAAAATATGTAAAATTGTGAGGTCACTCGACCACTATAAACCCGCAAATTTAACATAAGTATCGTAAATAAAATATCATATAATGTGATATCAAAATATAATCGCCATTACAATCAGCATAGCATTGTTCTCTTTTGCTAGGGGTGAGCGCCCGGTTGGATTGGGACAGGAAAAAGAAAAAATTCTCAACTAACCCACTATTTTTTCATTCCAGTACCAACCCAGTAAACATCAAACCATGGTTTCAACTCACGGTTTAGAAGCCTAGCAGATTGAAAAATTATGAAACTTTGATATTATATTTTTAAATTAGATTCTAATAAAAAATGCATTGCAATTTTTTTAAAAAAATTATATTTAACACGCCAAGTAAAAAACTGACTAAAAATATTATCAATCATTCAACAATAATAATAGCAATAATATAATTACAAATCTCTAACAATAGCATTTACAATACATACTTATTGAAAAAAAAATCTTCATAATATATAAAGTAGTGATTAACATTAAAAATATTTTAATTTGTTCTTTATAAATTATAAATATATATAATAGAAATATGTATATGTGGTTGAAATTCGTTGTATGTAGAAATGTAATAAATAATTTATACTATAAATAGATTGAGTTGATAGCGAATTGTAAAAATATAAACTCAAAACTAATTCACTTTTCTTTTTTTTTTATTCAATCTATCCAACCCAACCCACTCACTCACACAACCCACGCGGGTTGAGTTGGGTTGAGTTAGCTAGTTAGAGCATATTACCGAGTTGTTTACACACATCTACATGGTATAGTATTTGTGATGACTAAAAATTTAGCTTTTTTGTTGTAGTATGTTTAAAAATTCTATACACATTCCAAATCCACTGAGTTAAATGACGGTAATACCTTTAATCAAAATTTAAATATATTTTCAACAATAAAAAGTAATGTTAATATTCTAAATACTACAATTTAAAAACAAAAATAAGAATATATTAAATATTTTAACAAAAAAAAAAACAAAAACAAAAAAAAGCTACGTACCCTAAACAAATTACCCCAAATAGTTTAAAATCTCATTTTAACAAAAAATGAAGACCAAAAAAAAAAAAAAACTACCCAAAATTATCTCAAAATATCGTTTTGTGATATTTTTAGATATTAAAATGACCCACAATGAAATTACAAGAACTAAGAATGTCGAGAACAAAATAAACAGTTTATTAATTACAAATTCAACTTGTTTCGAGCCTATGGTTACAAGAGCCTATGGTTACAAGAAATGGTTATTCTACAAACTATTCCGTGGTTTGCGTTACGCTACTCTAATACATGACGGCTATTAGTTGAAAAATCGGTTTTGTCTTACTTTTTGTGGTCAATTTATAGGTCTGGACTTCTTTTTAATTTTGCTAAACACTTTAATGACTTTTACAATTTGAAATGCATAACTATGCATTGTATTATTTTATTTTTTATTTATTATTTGTTTTAGTTGTTCATGCAATTATTGTCAATCTCTCTCTCTCTCTCTCTATTTAAATTATTGCTTGAATAACGATTGCCGTCAATCATCGTCACTTGCTCCTTTCATTAGGTCATCTTCGATCGTGGTGCTAAAATCGTGTTTTTCGATTGTGGTGCTTAAATTGGGTGTTAAAGTGTGTTATGCGACAATAGGTGTAAAAAGTGGTATCTAATTTTGTATTTTTTTCGATAGGCCAATTTTGTGCATTTTCGTTGGTAGGCCAATTTTGTGTATTTAGCGATATATGTTTGCTCCAATAAATATAACCAGCGTTATGTTAAACTTTTAAACACAAGCACAATAAATACCTTCTTTTTTTTTTCCTAGTAGACCCTCTCTGTGTTCAATTTTTTTCATTTTCTCTTTCTAAAAAACTCTATTTGCAAGCAAAAAAATGGAAACCTGTGTGGGTATTTTCTAAATGTACTCACTTTTTTTCTAAGTACATTCAATGTATAGATCTATTTGTATTTTGTACAAATATCTAATGTGTATACTAAATGTACTTAGCAAAAAAATAAGTGCATTTAACAACCCCATCCATTCGACCGCGCAGGCAGGAGAATTTTGTTGCCTTTGTAATTGTTACCATTACCACAAAGTGTGTAGGTCAGTTGGCACGGGACTGTTCTAGCTTAATCAAGGTCTCGAGTTCGAGTCAGTTGGCATAGAGCTGTTCTAGCTTAATCAATATCTCGAGTTGAAGTTTTGGGCATGCAGCTGTACTTTGGTTGGGAGAGTTTTGCCGCCCGATGTGATCCTTCCCAACTTGCTTCGGATTAGTCGCGGTTACGCGGACACCGGAGGGTTTAGACCCAATTTTTTTTGTTACCGTTAGCAACTCTGTTACCAAAAATTAGAATTGACAATTTTTAAACTAACTCAATAATACCATTGGAGATACACCGAAGGGTAAAAATTACAAACTGCTTTAATAAAAAGTGCCATGCCACCTATTGCAAATTCGTAATGTATAATTTTATGGTATAAATAAAAAATGTTTCAGCATAGTATTGTATCAGCAAAAGTTTTGATACCGATTTGTTAAAAGTAAATTTTTTTTTCCGGTATCTCATGACGTGTGAATTAACTTAAAAGTAAATATTTGCTTAGACACCTACATAGGAAAGTGAAATTAACATAGAGAGAATTACGTGAGTCTAAGTAAGTCTTCCTTTAGCCCAAAATAAACATAAATTCATTAAAAATAATAGGTATCACAAATTAATATAAGAGTAAAAACACCTAGCAAGAAAGATTGAGGAGAAATTAATATGAAAAAATATGTACAAGGTTGAGGGGCTGAAATAGATAGTTGCAGTCTAAACTGCAAGAAAGAGAAAAAAAATGTAAAGTTGGATGGGAGTTCTATCATTTATATCATTTTTGTTCGGTGTCTTGTATTAAGCGGACCCATATAATTATTATTTTATTTATATGTATTTTGGTTAAGTTAAATTCATAAATTTTTAAGAAATGTAATATGTGTATGATTTTATAATTATATAAAACTTAAAATTTTAGGATTTGTCTATACATAGGACTCGATAATTCTAATTGTTATGTGTAGAGTTAAATCAAAGGGTTAGAGACGAAAGAATACTGAGAACACGGGAGTAATCATTAAGCAGAGAAATTGAATTTATTTCAAGACTCAAGTTGTGGATGTTGGGCTATTTTTGGTATCGTGATTTTATACATTACAATTATAGTAGATTATATCTCATTTTTAGACGTAGTTAAGTTGTGCCGAACCACATATATCATTGCGTAATTTTCTCTTTGGTGTGTGTATGACTGTGCTTTTATTCGCATTCAAGAATTAGTAATTAAATTCTAATAAGTGTTATCAGAGCCGACGATTAAAGATTCAAAATCGTGGTGGGTGAGCGGAGCAAAGTATAACTTTTGATTTCACACCGTATAAATCAAAAATATTTATTTTGCACACGAAAAGAAAAGAAAAAGAAAAAGCAACGACTTTGTATAGTGTACAAGAAAAAATACGATACATTGAGCAATCAAGATCGGTTATAGGTGGAATCAAATCAGATTTCCTAAATTGACGGCAAATAGGTGGTGTGCTCGCAGATACATTGACGAATAAGTGTCGAGCATCTCGGTATAAAAGTACAGATATACTGATTTTAAGTGTGACGGATTGATGACGTTGGCAGGATCGACATCGATACTGATTATCTTTCGGGTATTTTGCAGAATTCAAGTTAATATGAAGATTGTTAGACGTGTGTCTTGTATTATGTGAATTTATACAATTAGTATTTTATTTATATGCATTTGAGTTGGACTGGAGTCAAGAAATCATAAAAAGTCTAATATGTGTAGAATTTTAAAATTATATTGGAATTAAGATTTTAGAGTTTGTTTATAAATATGATTTTATAATTCTAATTGTATGTTGAATCAAATAGGGTAGGTACGTAGGGAAAGAAAAAAATACCGAGGATACGGAAGTAATCCTTGAGCGAAAAAAAAAAATTGTTTCAAAGTAAAAAAACTATTACTTTTTTGTCTAATAAAAAAATAAAATGAAAATATATTTTTTCTCTTTTTGCTCCATTTTATCTTAGATTCTCTCAGGTATATTGATTCATTAAATACTTTTTTTAATATATAATATTCATTTGGATGTCTTTTTCCTTCGTGTAATTGCAATTTTTATTTGAAGCCTATCTATATTACAGGCAGGGGACCTTTGATTACACAAGCATCTTAATTGTCAATTTTGAAATTAAGCTGAGATTTTTCATGATCCAGTGGTTGTAATTGTGAAAATAAATTAATGGTCTTCTCATCAAACCAACGGTTCGGATTAAAAGAGCTCAATCAACTGTTATATTATCCGCTCATCCCCACTTCTTTAGTTCTGATTTAAATCAAATTTTAAAAAAATTATTAGTCAAATCATAATTCTTTCTCTTTATATGACGATTTAAAGTCACTTTTTAACTAAATCAACTTTTTACAAACTTGAATTAAAAAAATATTAAAAAAAACTTCACTTTAAAGCCAAGTTTCCAAAGTGAACTTCAAAATTTTCATACTTCTTTCTCCCTTTCTATTTTTTAAACCCTTTCTATGGCATAACCAATATCTTTTCCCCTCTCGCAACCGCCCTTCTTCAACTTTGGTGCATTCTCGATTAGCTTTTCTTGAGTTTATATAGAACGGTATGCGTTCCTCGTCTTTTTCATGTTCATTCGTTTTGATTTTTGATGCTTTTATATTTGAGCTAATAATGATTAACTCCGTGGTTGTTTTTGAACTTCCTTACTTTTCCTTACTTTCCAGTAATTTTTTAAGCCCTCTAAGTTTTCTTTGTCAAGTTGTATTACAGAATCCAGTGATGTTTATATCACCAATTGAAAAAGTAATTTTTGCGTCGGTTCTATGCCATCGCAAATTGTAATATTTTCGTCGCAAATATTATTTGCGTCGGCTTTGCAATGACAAAGGAGCAGCAATTGTCTCGGTCACAATAACGTTTAGCGACGGAATTAAGCCGTCGCATATGTTAATTGCAGTAAAATGCATGTTTTAGCGACGTTTAATTACCAATGCAAAAACTTTTAAGAGCTTATTTTCAGCGACGGTAGAAAGCCTGTACATGAACCGTTGCAAATTATTTTGCGACGATCTAATTTCCGTCGCAAATACTATAGAACCCTGCTTTTTGCTACTGCATAATTTTCATCGTAAATAAAATTATATTTTTAGCGACGGTTTAAGCCTCATACGATTAATATTAAAAATAGTATCACTTTTTAGTGACGGCATAGGCACCAAAGTAAAAAAAATAACAATAAATAAATGTATCAATTCACCTACATCTAAAAATTCATTCATAATTCATATCAATTACCTGTAATGACTATTCAGTTCTTATTGCAAAATATTAATTCATTTCCTATAAAAATATATTAATTTATACTATTATAATAAGAAAATACCCAAGTTGGTGAAACTTTTCAAGATTTTTTTATTTACGAACAAAATCTCAATGGAAATTTAATATTTTTATCATTTGTATTCACTTATAAAAGAGTTAAAAAGATAAAAAATAAATAAATTACAAATTCTTAACTTCTCATAATTCATGATTCTCGCTCAACGCGTGGACACAACAGCTAATATTATTTATAATCATTCACATTCGTTTTATGTATCAAAATATCCATTCACTTTTTATAGCAAAATATTCACATTATCACATATAAATATTAAAATCACACATTTCACCAGTACAAACCAATATCTATACTATTATTAAAAGACAACTTTTCAGTTTGGTTTCTTGAAAGCAGGTAAATATTTTTTTTTCTTCAAATATACACATATAATATTTTAAAATTGCAAACTTATAGAAGTAGTTACATACCTAACTACACTTTTACCTCTATATTATTTTTTCTTTTATTTTGAAATTCCATTACTTGAATTCCTATAATTTGTAATTAATTAACACATTATTTTTATAATTAATTTTATTATGTGACCTCATTTTAAATATTTTTATATAACTAATATTACGTACACACCCATCGCATAAACACAAATACTAGAATATTCTTTAAGACAACATTTGAACTTCAAATAAAAAGTACAATTCACAAGCTCTTATATATTTGAGTATAACCCCACCACATTAGCCGTTTCCTCCTATCATTACTTAATTTTTCTTTTTTTTTCAGCACTAAAAAAATAACTAAGATTAATAGAGAACATAATAATTATATAAGACATAATGTTATATATATATGTATATATATATATATATATATATATATATTATAGAGAATCAAAATAAAAATCTACTATTCTTGTTCAAGCAAACTAAATAGTTCAGAATGAACTCCACGTGTTTCTGCACAAAAAAAGAATAAGACATCCACCTGTGATGATTTCACGTGTCTCTTCATATATCACTTTTAATTTACGACAGCATAATGTAAGACTTAAACAACTTATTTTACTAACGTTTTCACTAGTCCCTTTTGTTTGGAGAATTATTCAATGCCTCTCGTGTAATGTCCCAGGCAAATGTGGGCCACACATTTGTATAAGATTTCTATAAATGTGTGGCCTAAATTTACTTTGGGACATTGCAGAATGGGACACCGAATAATCTCTTTTTTTGTTTTTCAAAGATAAGAAAATAATCTCTTAGAAATTGAATTCTTATTAACAAATACCGTCTTTGTTTTTATGTTATAAAATATTTTTACTATTATCACGTGTAATCTCAATTTTTTTTATAGTGCAAATTGCTTTACGATATAGTTTTAATTGCATATTTAGTGAAATTTAGATTTAAGTATTCAATGCAGGGTAAGACTTGAGTTTTTTAAAGCATTCAACGAATAATTATTATTTAATTCTAATTTAACATATTTAATTGGCCAATACCACGTCATTTGTACTAAATATTTACCAATTAGAAAATCAAGCCAAACAATTACTTAAAACAAACCTAACATACCCAATTTTTCACAATTTTATAAATTATTAATAGGTTAAACATGATTTAAAAAAATCATACTAATCCTACCTTTTTATATGCAATTAAGTAAATTAAACACATCAAAAAAATTCGCATCAAATCTGGATAATCCATTCTTATGACTAAAATTTTAAATTTTGGAGAGAAACACTATTTCTGGGGTAAATTACACTTACATTCCCTGTATTTAAGGGTTATATTACTCTCTCTGTTATCTGAAATATCACTGCACTCCCTTATTTTTTTATTTTTGTAACACTTAGATCCAAAAGTTAACTTTCCGTTAATTTTTGGACGAAAAAATAGTATTTTCACACTACATTTTCTGTTTTTTTTTGTTTTTATACTTACACCCCATGTTTTCTTTATTTTTTGTTTTTTTTAATTACAAATTTTTATTTAAAATTTTTCAATTAAAAAATAAAAAATTACTAAATACAAAAATAAGTAAAATAAAAATAGAAAATTTAATTTATTAATTTATTTTTATTTTTAAGTTTTTAATTTTGATAAAAAAAATATTAATTTTGATAAAAAAA
>JAOTRH010186068.1:0-11807 GCA_034768845.1 Heliamphora exappendiculata | reverse complement strand
CTAATGACAATTCTTAATTGAAGTAATTGTTCATTATTTAAAATTAATTTTTTTTAAATTAAATTTTATTTGAAGAGACTAAAACACTAGAAATTATTCAACAGGTAAAAAGTACCACGTTAACATAATTACATGCTGTGTTCAACGAATACATACACGTCATGTATTCTAATCTTAAGAAATAATTTTACATTAAAAAATAATAATTATAACGCATCAATATAATTCATATTTATAAATATATATTATAAATATATTAAATGAGTACACTACCATATCATTCTATATTTACTTAATAATTTACTCGACGAGTAATTGGTAGTCACTTACAAATGGTAATGCCAACAAGGCCAAATTAATTTATTAAATAACATAACATAATTATCAATGTTAAATATAATTAGAATTTATGTAAAACATGTTGCATTAATATTTATAATTATTGCATGTTTTTCGATAAATAACGTAGAATAATTATAAATATTATTTCACTTGCAAATTAGTTTCGTGAAATATCCATGCTGTCAACCCGTCACGAGTGGGTCCCAGTGATTTATGCACCGAGCTCCACTGCCTCTTTATGCACATAATTACAAAATTCGCCGCCTCTAAATTGAAAAATCGCAGAGGAGATTTCTAGTGAGAGAGAGAGAGAGAGAGAGAGATGGATTTGTCTTCTAGGTCAAGGTCGATGCCTCTGACACCCTTTCTTTGCCTGTTTCTATTAATCGTTTCAGCCGCCGGCGATGACAAGCCAACGGCGTACGAAGTTCTGCGGCAATTCGATTTCCCGATCGGGATTCTTCCGAGAGGCGCGACGGGGTACGAACTGAACAACGCGACGGGAGATTTCAAGGCGTATCTGAGCGGGACGTGCAGCTTCTCGCTGGAAGGTTCATACGACCTCAAATACAAGGCGACCATCAAGGGCAAGATATCCAAAGACAATCTGATCAAACTCGAGGGCGTCAGCGTTAAAATCCTCTTCTTCTGGTTGGACATCGTGGAGGTGAGAAGGAGGGGCGACGAACTCCAGTTCTCCGTCGGGATCGCATCGGCGAGCTTTCCAATCGATAATTTCGAGGAGTGCCCGCAGTGTGGATGCGGATTGGATTGCGGTAATGAAGGAGGATCAAGGAATGTTGTCGAATTGAATCGATTTGTATCTTCTTCTTAGAAAGGTTTCAAAACCTACTTCTCTCCTTTTTAATTGTTTTTTCGTCATAAAAAATAATGTAGTTTTGATGTTTTCAGTCCTTTATTTTAATTTTATTTTTTAATATCTCAAATTGCTTGAAGCAGCTTATACCTACTTTGATTAATTTTTTAAAAATTTATTTTACTGTTTAATTTAATAAATTTTTTTTTGGTTTGATTTAATAATTTTTAGTTACGATGTTTTTTTTTATGGAGGTTTGTGATCCTCTTATATTTTGCTGGGGGTATATTTTTTTAATTTTTTGTGCGCGATTTTTTCTTGTTATGGAGAGGCTTTTTTAATGTAACCATTTAAATTATATTTGCACCTTTATTAATTTTTAAAAAAAATTACTGTTTGTTCAATAATTTTAATCTATTTACTTTGTTAATTTTCTTTGGGGTGTGTTTTATTTAAGGTTTTTTTTTATTATTTATAGAGGTTTGTGTTCTATGGAGGATTTTATTATTATTTTTTTGTGCTTAATTTTTTTTTATTATGTGGGGCTTTTTTTAATATATCCATTTAAATTATATTTGATGTGTCATGTAAAATTGAATAAAATAAAATGAATAAATACTAAGTATGTCTTATATTTTTTTAATATTATAAAATTATAAATAATATTATGTATAATATGATATTATTTATATTATATTTAATTAAAATAAAATAAAACATAAAATAAAAAAATATTTTTAACCATTTAATAAAAAAAGATAATTTCAGGAGAATAAATAATCTTACGGAAAAAAACAAAATAAATAATCTTATATAAACACTGACTTGTTAGCTCAATCCAATAAAATATCGTGATTATTACTTGGGCAAAGGAATAAGTTTTTCAAGTTATGAATTTAAAAGGATGAGTTTCAAACATAACCAAATATAAAATTAAATGCGTTCTGGATGGTCAAGAAAAGAAAGAGACTATTGTGGTCCCAAGAAAGTCTAAAAATAGAAATACTCAAATTAAAAAATATATTAAAAAATTGTCTGAGCATGATTTAAGGAACGGAGCGAGGTGTTGTGCAGTGCAGTGCTTAATTTTTAATTTAGTTTTGAATATATTTTTATAATTAAATTTATTTATTAAGTAGAATTTATCGAATTTTATATTCATGTAAAGATTCAAGTTTATTTAATACTTACTTATAACTGAGTGGTTGAATAATATTTGTTTAATAATTTTTTTTTAAATTTTTATTTTTATTTATTTATGTATAAAATAATATTGTGCAATCTCTTAATTATAAGTATCGAATTAACTTAAAATTTTATACGAATAACAAATTTGACGAATTCTACGTAATAAACGAATCTAATTAAAAAAATATATTTAAAAATTAAACTAAAAATCAAGCACAACACGCCCCATTCTGATTTTTTCAGCATAGCTTTATGCTCAATTGATTAATTAAATAATCCTCCATCTATGATAAAATTTATAAGGCCAATCAAAATTTTTTATGGGGTGACCATGCCAAAAAAAAAAAAAAAACTCTTTGTCAAATGGGATACTGTGTGCTGAAGCAAACGAGAAGGTGGCCTTAGCATTAGAACCGCGTCCGCCAATAAATAATAATCTAGCCTTACTCTCCAATTTTGCTTGGAGAATCTTAAATGCGACCCAACTTTGTGGATTTAAATAACTCTCTTTTGACTCGGGTCTCGAAAAAAGCATCTCATATTTGAAAAATCACAAAAAAAAAAATTAGAGGCGTTATTCGGAAGGGGTCATATGGATTGTTGGAAATGGAAAAAATATTTCTGTGTTCGGTGTTATTCATAGAAAAATAATATAATTTGGAAAAAAGTAAAATATTATTTTTGAGTGGAAAATAAAGTAAAATTGTAGGATTTTTAAAATGAATATTATTTTTCTTATAATAATAATAGCAAATATTACTAGTTAACATTATATAACTAGAGATAATTTAAAATGTACAAATTAAATCTAATCGAATTTTGATTTAATTCTCAATTTTGCAAGAACTTTGATTTTTAATCATTATCTTGATCTTGTTAAATTTTGATATTGATATTGATTACTGAATACTTGATTTTGAATTGTGGTGCATAGTAAAATTTTAAATAATAAAAAACTTGTTAGAATAAAAGAATTGAGATTTGAGATAGTTTGAAAATTGAGATAGGAGAGTTACGAAATTTTGAGATGGAGAATGAGGTGTTTATGTGAGATCTATCTCATTTTAATAATAATAATAATAACCAATAAATAATAATCTTGTCAATAAGAATATATTATGTTGCATATCATTTATGCGGGTCAAAAGTGTAAATTCCGTAAAGAGGCTAATGTAATTAAATAAAATAAAAAACTCAATGTTAATTATACATAAATGGTGGTAGGTGTAAAAAATAGGTGCACGTGTGAACGCGGAATGAGCGTTTGGTGTCAAAGTAAATGTGTGCATGTGAAAGTGTACTTTTATATATACTGGTAATCCACCGCGTCCTTTGCACGCAATAAAAACTTAGCCCGTTTATAGTAAAAATAAATAAAATATATTTTAAAATATATGTGGGCACATTCACTATACTAATATATATAAGATAATGTGCATAACAAAAAAAATATTCATAAAATATATTTAATATCTATAAAGTAATTAATTGTACAAATATTTGTATTTATAGGATAATGTAGTAAGTTATTCATATACAACACAAAAATTTATTAACAAAATAAGTGTAAAAAGTTATATATGTTGGATTGGCAAAAAAATATTATAGTCATAATATTACGATATGAATTTAAATGTATGTTATTTTTTAGTAGCACAAAAAGAACTTTTAGTTTTGAACAATTTTTTATTTTTTATTTTTTGATTCAGAGACGAGAAGATTTAGATTTTTTTTCTCAAGCGATGAACTTATAAGAATAGAATTTGTTGTGCAATTGAGTGGAAATAAACTGTCAAATGCACCTGAGAAATTTGTAGTAATAGAACCAGTGTTAAATTGAATCATTGAATTTGCACGAACTATATATACTCGTAACTTTAATTGGATAACTTGATTTTTAATTTGTACAATTGGGTAGGCTTATTTTGTAATTTGTCCATACTTTAAAAATATTAAATAAGAAAACATATTAGGAAATATATAACTGAATGTGAATTTAAAATAAATTAAAAGTTATTATCTCTGATGTAAATTTTATCAAAAATATCGTTGTTTTAATTGAACCATTGCCATTACAAAACTTGATTTGCAACTTGACTTTGAGGGTGTTTGGCAAAAGCTACTGCTAGTAGTTTATAGATTATAACTTGTAACAGAAATTGGGACTGTTTGATAAAAATTGTAACTTGTAGTTAAAATAAAAAAAAAAAGTAATTATAATTTATAGCAGAAGTTATGGGTGTTTGAAATAGATTGTAACCTATAACTAAAAATAGTAGCAGGAAGCTAAAAGCCTTGCCAACCACCCCTATATAAAATTGTAATGTCATAATATTAATAATGATGTTAGGAGAAATTAATTATTTTAAAAAATTATAGAAGAATATAATTTGTTGACATAAAATTAATAAAAAAATACATGTTTGTTCAGTGATATTATTATAGTACCATGGTTGTGTTTTAACTTTTTTATCATTATAGTAATAGTATATCTATGCAGTTAGTTCTATGTAATTATAAATTTAATATGGTGTTAAATTTATATAATACAAGCCAAAACAAAAAGAAATCCTAGATTAAATCTAAAAAATCTTAGAAAATTTGATAATTCTAAACTACTAAAATATTATTATTGAAACGAAGAGTATTATTTGAATTAAGAGCGCACCATATCATTGCAAGTGGTAAAAAAAATGCATTTTGATCATTTATTTAGTATTATATAATTATTGTTATTAAAAGAAAAAATATTTTTATAAAAATTATATGGGGCAAATATTTAGATTTTAAATATAAAATGGAACTAATTTATATAATTTTAAGATAAAAATTAGTAATTAATTATTGATATTCGATTAATTTAACATTTTGAATGAATAATCTTTTAAACGAGTTCTATATATAAATAAATAATACAATTATATAAATAAACATGAAATGTATTTATAACAGTTATATATTAAATTTAACTTGTTCAGCGCTTTTACTTGGCAAAAGCTCGACGCCCTAGAGAGTGATTTTTTTCGGTAGCTTCCTCTGATTTCTTCTTTCTTTCTGATTCCTCAATTTGTTTGGCTTCTTCAATAGATTGTTAATCCTCTGTTACTTCGGGCGTTGGTTTCTCCTCCGATTTGTTCGATTCTTCTGATAATTTCGGGTAATTTCATTTGAAGTTTGTCTTCCTCTGAGATTTTGCATTTAGAAATATTTTTTCTTCTCCTATTTTATTTTTGCGCCGAATAACTAGTCAAAATGAACACCGATTGATTTGCAGAAGTTGATTTCGCAGAGTGATAGAACTCTAGATTCAGCTAATTTAATTGATAAATTGTCTTCTCTTTGAATTCCCAATTTGTATTTTATGGTTTTGCTTCTTTGTTTTGGTAATCCTCTAACGGAGTAAAAGGTGTTTCCTGGTTTGTTTATTATTGTTTATATTTATAGTTGATTATTTGTCTTTTTTTAAGCATTGTTTTTTCTAACTTAACTTGAAATGCAGGTTGTTTATGAACTTATAATTGGTAAACATAAAAAATAGAGAGTGAGATCATTTTAACTGGATTATTAACTTTTGTTTTATTATTTTGCCTTTTTCATTTTTTGATTTAGTGTTACAGGAAAAATTCACAAGCTTAATTTTTTTGGGCCAAGTGAAAGTGTTGAACTCATTGTTTCGTAGTGATTTGATTCTTAATCATGACTTAAAGTATCATAGGATGCTATTATAATTTTACAGTGATCAAATCCAAAGCAAGATATGTTTGATATTTATGTATAATCATAGTATATAAGAAAATTTATTGATCTTAATTCATTAAGACGTAAACCTAGTAGAAGAAGAAAATTGTCTTTAATTTGATATAAGAGTCCAGATGCTAATTCATTTGCATCATGATCTATGACATTGCCACCATTCTCAGCAGAATGAAAGAAATATGTTCGAAGTTGTGCGTAAAGAGCTTTAAGCCTTGAAAAAAGAAGCCTATTAAGAATCTCATTGGTGGAATGAGATCATATCCATAAAGGGTCTCGATTAAGAAGGGAAAAAATATAAAACAAAATTGACTTGTGCTTTTTATTAAATTGCCTTTTAGCCTTTTTCGGTTAGTTTGAGGCTTTAAGCTAGTTGATTGTCTTTTGATTTAAAGTCTAAAAAATGAGCGTATTTTAAATTTGTTTGACTAACTTGACTTATGCATTTTTCTTAACTTGGCTTTTATGCATTTAGCCTTTTAGTCTTTTTGCTTATTAATAAAAATATAATATTTTTTTAAAAATATCATATTTTTTTATTATATGCATTTATTTATTTTCAATTGCCAGTACAAAAGTTATTTGATTGGAAGTTAAATAGTTTAATTTTTGTTTTGCTATATAGGAATTTAGCTTTAACATTTTCATCTCTGTAGCTTTCAACGTGTATGCTGTGTTTTCTTGTTGAAAATTTAATGAGTGTAAGGATGAATGCAAATGAAAACAAATATTTATTTCACTTTGTTAGTGCTTTATTTTGTTGTAAATGGTAGAAAAGAAGATTTAACGTCACTGTGGAGTGATTGCAGCCGAAGAGTTTCATTCAATCTAATATTTTTTTGCACGTTAAGCTTAAGTATTTGTTGATTTATGATTTTTATTTTTATCTCATTAGTTTGAGAACAAAATAAGTAGTCTCTCCATTTTGGGTTAGTAGAATTTTGGAACGAAGTGGAGAATCAGATTGTTGATGTTAAAGTCGGGTTCAAGATCTAATACTCTTTATTTTCTGGTAGATTTGGCATTTTCAGAAAACAGCTTCTCTTAAAGGTAATCCTTGAAGGCAGCTTTCAAGAATGCTTACCAAATGCACTTTTTTGTCATTATCAAATTCCTTCTTGCGAACATGAAAAAAAATGTCTTCCAAGAATTAGGCACAAGAAAAATAGACTTGATTAACATACCTTTCTACATGTAATTATCAAGGAATTTGAACAGAATGGAGGATTGTTTGATTTACACTCTATCTTGCTGGTTATGGAAAAAAGAAAGAAATGAAAATTTATTTTTTTGATGTAAAGAGCTACAAACTTCTTTGACTCTATCTTGCTCGTTTAAGGAAAAAAGAAGGGAGTATTGTGTTTCGAAAAGCCAACATTGTTGTTTCTGTATTTCTTCTTTATAAGTTGGTTTTGGGACAGATTAAAAAATTTATTGGGTATAAGTAATTATAGTGAAATTTGAATATGATCAAGTTCTTTCTTAAATTTCTTAAATTTTTTAATGTCATATAGCGATTAATATGTATATATAATAGTGCTATACTCATGCTATGCACAAAAAAAATTATATATTTTTATAATAATAAATAATTTTATATGATGCTGATTAATTTATCAATAATTCACATAAAAATTCATCTTGCTAGTTAATTCTCATTTTAATTAAATATAATTTATGATATTTTATATTAATACTTCGACCAACTATATTTACAAATATTAAGTAATAAGAAACAAGATAAAAAGACTAAAATTTGTTTAGCCAAAAACATCCATTAACTATACAACAGAAAATATCCATTAACTACACATTATAAAATATTCATTTAATGTATAAGTTTAATTTTTATGAGTCCATTTTAAGTTCAGTGCAATGATCTAAATTATTTATTTTATAAAGCACATTGAAAAGATCTAAGTATTTTTGTAAAAAAATTATATTAATTATATATATAGATATAGCGAACTAATATATTTTATTTTAATGGCATGCATAATTTTAAGAATAGATCATTTTTTATTCAATATAAATATATTTAAATGGTTTAGTTATTGTTGTATAATCATTTTAATTTTTGTGCATAGATTATCTCTTAAATGAGTTTTACAAAATGAAAATTATCAAAATAAACTTAAAGTGTATCTGTAATCATCACAAATTTTAATAGACAAAATTATGAATGAATGAACGGAATAAAAAAATAAATTTAATTTTTATATGATCATTTTAAGCTCACCTCAATAATGTGAATCATTCAACTTATAGAGAATATTGAGAAGATCATCCACATATGAAATTAAATTTATCGAATATCTATAGAGTTAGTATCTTATAACCTTTATTTTAATGGTATATATAAATTTCAGAATAAGTCGTTTATTTTATTTGTAATAAATATGTTCAATTAACTTAGCTATTCATACTCGATCAATCTCATTTTTTGTACAAATAATCTTTTTTACATGTTCTATAATATGAACGGTACAATCATCAAAAATAAATTTAAAATATATTTAAAATAATTATACATTTCTTTAAATTTTGGTACTAAAATGTCACGGCCATCCAAACCATAAGCAAATCAGCAAGGGCAAATTTGGATTTTCAACAAGGACGATACGGTGATAAAATTGGGCTTTTATATATATATATAAAAAATAAATTTAGGGAGTTTAAAGTCCCATAACATAATTTTATTTTTAAAATCACCCACAAATTTATTCTCACATTCTTAATTAATAACTGGAAGAATAAAATTAGAAATTTATTATACAATAAATATTTTTTAATTTTTCAAATTTTAAAAAATAACGGCAAAGGAAATATGTATGCCACCCCTAGTCTTCTCCTCTATGTGGTTGCTATGTGCTATTCTTATCTAGATAAAATTCTAACCACACATGTGTGCCGCCTTTTTTAGTAAAAAAATAATAATATGTAGTAAATTGCATAGATTTTCGTAGAACTGAGAAAAGAGTTTTGAGAAGTACCAAAAACAAGATTTAAAAATTCGATAAGAATACCCCAACGATTAGTTAACCTTAGTTGTCCAATTAAAATTTATTTGTTCTAGGCCATTCAGAATAACAAAAAGTTGTTGGAGGAAGTCATTAGTAGCACGGGTCGTGGAGCATCTCGTTACGCAAATGAGCCATTGAAATGCCGTTGGTGGCGCGAGCCTCTCAGGCCAAGATGTAGACCGAAATAGCTATTAAACCTATAAACCTAGATTCAGGTTGGGATACTTTTTTCGATTAGATTTCAAAGTTACGACCCCGTCCACGGGTTCCATGGGAAGGCCCAAGTCAGGTCACTGCTCTTCGGGTTTGGGTAGGTTTAGGCCTTGGTAGGTTTGGGTCGAACTGCTATAGTGATGGATCCAAGCCGACCCGTAAATTGTTTTTTCACCCTTAGTATTGAAATTTTGATAATTATTGTGAGATTAAGTAGCTTATTAATTTGATATTTTGTATGAAAACTTTACAATTTTGGGTCTATGAAATTTAATTGATAAAAAATATTATTTTTTGAATTTTAAATTTATCAAAAATAAATATTTTTAATTACAAAGACTATTTTATAGTCAACTAAGAATTAGAATGAGTTTAGAAAATTTTCAAAATGAGTAAGTTTAAATTGAAAAATCAAATTGCATCTACCCAATGATTTGTCAAACACATGAGTCCAAAATTTGCAAACTCATTGGTTGGTTGCAGGACTCAAAATTAGAAGCTAAATACAAGTGGTTAAGTAACGAGTTAGAACTCAATCTAACACAATCTGACTCATGAACATCTTTATACTTTATCTCTTCATCTCAACACTTCATCCCTTCACATCTACAACCTTCACGAATTGCCAACAATCACCTTCAACGACCTCTTGCAACTGCTGGCAATGATTTTTTGGTAATCACCTCTAACAATTTCCTGATGACTACTTTCGATGACAATTAAACTAAAGATAATTTTAACTATTTAAATACATAAAAAATGAACATTTACTGTTTTGTATGGTCATGGCGGTAAAGAAGGTGATTATAATAGATATAGCATGATTTTATAAACATTGATAAATTTTATTTTTTAAATACAATAAATATGAAATTTATCTTTAGTGTGACTAGTGTTTGAGTAAACACAAATAAAGTTTACTGTTCGAATATATAGAATAGTAAAGATTATTCAAATGATAAAATTTATCTTTATTTTGTGAGTCATTGAAAAATTATCAAAAAAATTATTGAATGACTGTCGAATGTTATCGAAAATCATCACCAAAAAAATTATTGAAAAGATAGTCGCCAAAAAATAGTCTGCGGCAATAGCAAAAAATAATCACCAATAGTAGCCAGAGAGCTGAAAGTTGTGACGAGGTAAGAAAAAATTTGTACAGAGTAATTATGAAAGTATATAAGCAAGAAAAATAATTTTGTCCATAAAATTCTTTACTTTAATTATAGGATCTTAGCTCTTCAAACTTACAAAAACAAAGAATTCAAAATTTTAAAAATTAAAATGAATTAAATACGATACAGGATCTAAAAATTAGATTTTTGACTAATTATCTCTTTATACTTTACTGTTTCCAATTTATTGATCAGCTTTGTAAAAAATTAATAATTAAACTCATTATATTTTTTTAACAAAGTATATTTATGTTAAAAAATAAACAACAAATGATATTATGATTCATTATACAAATGTGATTATTCATTCACCTAAAAAAAAATAAACAACTTATATTAAATAAATAATATAATCAAATATTTTTTACCCAAAATGGGGCCAACTTAATAGGTCACTCGTAACGGTGCTATTTGATATTGCTGAAATTAGTAGTTTATAAGTTATATTTAACTGATTAAATTAATAATTAGAGAATATATAATCTCATTTGATACGTAATCTTATGAGATTAGTAATAAATGAATTATTAATACCATATTTTTTAAAATATTGTGTATTATACATTTTGTAAGATTAGTTATCTAATGAATACATAATCTTCCAACCATTAAATTCAAATAAGAAAAATATAATTTTATAGGATATATAATCTAATTCTATATCTAGTTAGGTCAATTAAACATGCCTATAAATTATAATTTATAACAAAAATTATAAATATGTAATAAAAAATAAAATAAATTATACTGAATTCTCTTGAAATTTTAATCAAATACAATGAACTCCACTCATATGGACAAATTACACTGACATCCCTTATGAATTAAAATATAATTTTTTTTATAAACATGCCTAAAATTTTTAAACATGCCTAAAATTTTTTTTTTTTAAAATTTTTTAGCTGATAATTTTTTAGTTTGAATTTGTTAAAATAATTTATTCGCGATCAAAGCCATTCATTAGCAGCATTAGATCGTAAAAAAAATAGTAAATATTATTGATTAAAAAATAATTTATATTTTACAATTAATTAGATGTAATAGCTAAAAAAAAGAAGAAAGAACTGAAAAGGAAGAATGAACGTCGCAGTCCCACCGTTACCGGTCACCGATACCGCCGTCCACACCTGTCCTCTCGTGGTGTGGAGGAGGAGAGAGAAGGAGAAAACGGGAGAGTGAGAGAGATTACCGAGAGAGGAAAACAGCGGCGGCTCGGTGTAGCGGCGTCGGCGACGGCAGTGGCGTAGTGGCTGGCGTCGGCTGGTGGAGGAGTCGCCGGCGGTGGAACGAGAGAGA